>VZTV01028860.1:1704-14372 GCA_013400875.1 Anhinga rufa
ATAATTTGCATTAATATTTATCTTATTTTTGTGGGGAATTGGGCTTTGATAGTACTGCCGAAACTGGTTCTTTTTGCTGAGCTTCATACTGTGAGATGTAGTCAGGTACAACTCAAGCAAAGAAAGAAGCAGATCTCTGTGCCATTTGTGAACAGCATGGTTCTGTTCAATTACATGAGACAAGATCATTTGTCCATGTGAAAGTAGACTCTGTCTACTTGTGAAAGTAGACTCTGTCTACCTTACTGGCAAGCATTATATCTTGCCAGTTCCCATATTGCCTCCTAATGTGGTGCCTCTAGTGGAGGTACGTCAACAACAGGAATTCATATTATCAGGTTCCCAAGACAGTCAAAACTATTATAAGTCTCTCACAAAATATGAGCTTGCTGCCAAGGATACAAAGCCTCTAAAGAGTAATGATTCTCTTCTGAAATTATTTTGGTCACTTTCATTTAAGTTTGTATTGGTGATTCATTTTGCTGGATATGCAATGCACTGAAATGTGCTGGAAACTCACCGGAAGTATAACAAAAAACATGAAAATAAACGTATCCATTATATGTTAATTGTAGAGGTCTCTTTGCAGATTTATTTTTGTTCCAACTAGTGCCTTCATGATATTTTAGCATAAAAATAGGTGAGTTGGAGCTTTGTTACCAAGAATCCTGAATAGCTTCTAGACATTTGGACCCCTTTCCTAAAACAAAATTGCATCCAATTGCATGCAATTGTGTCAATGTGATCTAAATTTATTACCATGACTGAAAAATATTTTTTCCTTTCTCTCTCTGTCTTTAATATAAGAAAGAAAATTTCCCCCATTAAAGAAAAATTAATAAAAAATCTAAGTTTAAAATACTCTTTGGGTTGTTGCCCAACTGGCAAAAGAGAAGTAGCCAACCTTTAGGTTGACAAAGATTCCTTCAGTCACTGCACACTTTTGCTTCATGTTGGTATGGCTCTGTGATTGGCTCCAAGTTTCAGCTTTGAGTTTCAGATCTTGTGACACTTTGTGTCACAGCATTAAAACTATTTATGTGAAGTTCCATTTATATCTCTATATAATGATTTTTCTATAACACTGCATACAAAGAAATATCTTCAGTGTACCTGACAGGACACTTGGAAGACAAATGGTCACTTAGAATGGTTAAAAGAAAGTGAAAGAGCATTATGCAAAACAGCTATTCACAAAGGGTAAAGTAGTTGAATTTAAAACACTGAAGGCTATTGAATCATTATGGTGATGGATTGTCTTTGCTATCTACAAATAATATACTGATCTTCTTGTTTAAAATGGTGAGTTTACTACATTTAATCAGCAATACTGAAGAACACTAATCATTACTACAATCCAAATCAGGTTTCAGAAAATCTCTCTTTAAAAAAACCTATGCACAAGCGGATAAAATGATAAAATGACAACTTTTATTTGGTGCTTTATCTCTGAAAAACAGAACATATAAGTTCTTAAGTACTCCATCCACACACAACATTGGTAGGATAGTCATGGTTTGATTTAGCTACTAAATAGCATGACAGAGCATTTTTGAAGTTGGAGTAGTCCATACTAACAACAAAATTAAAAAAAAAAATAATCTTACTATAACTGCTTTAAACATCAGGCGTGAAAATTCTAAAGAGGAGCATAGGAAAGAAAATATAGGGCTTATCCCCATTTGGGACATTTCCAAGCAGTAAGTTTCCATACTGAACTCCCCATGGCTCTCTGGCTGCGAAAGGGATACAGGGATGCACCAGACTGAGACATGACACTGAGAACTCACATTATTTTATCTCAGAAGGATTCTAAGTATTAGAAGTGGCACCCTGAACTAATATGACCTCTTTCCAGTCCACATCTTATGCCTCACAAACAGAATATCCTTTAAAACACAGACTTCTAGCTGACCAGGAGTCTTCCGTAGCTTCTTTTAGGGGGAGCAGATGTGAAAAATGTGTCAAGAAAAGACTAATCATTCAGGTCAGGAAAACTGCTAGAGTAGCCTCGAGGTCGCACACTACCACTAACACCATCCTGGACATTGTATTTTGTGATCCCCTTAGAAATACACTTTTTCCAGTTCTGGTGAAGCCCTGGCCAGGCTCCCCAACTTGCACACACACACACAGTGAAATAGCTTGGTAGCCACATACCCCAGAAATCCCAAAGAGGTGAAATGCTTGGGAGTAAACTGGAAATTAGACCCTTGTAATTAAGAGGTGGCCAATGAGACTCTGGTTTAGAATCACTGCAAATGTGACTCTAACTCTATGTTGGAAAGATGAAAAACCAAGTGCCTTGATCCTGCATTATGATAACAGCTATCTGTTTTCTTGGAGTGTGGGAACTGACTGCTGGCAAGTCATTTGATTGCTCAAAACCCCAAACTGTGCCTTTGGACTGTGCCACTGGACAGGCACAGATATGAAGACCTGATTTTGGGGGAACCTGCGAGCTCTTATTACAGAGCTTTTGCACAGAGATGCAAAAGAGCCTGACTTCCCATGGGCCCTAGGAGCCCTGCAGCATAAATTATTATCACTGCACATGCAGAAAACCATTCTCCCTGCCACTCACTACAGCTGCGTGATTTGTAAAGTCCATAAGATGCTCAGTGTTGAATTTTATTTTGACAAGCTCCATAAAGCTCTAGGATTTTAACTTCACCAGGAAGAGGGTGGTTCCACATGTAGGATTTCTGATTTAGACACATCTAAGAAATAACTTTATTACACACTTTGTTAACTAGTCATTAAAATCTATTGGTTTTAACTGTTTGAATTAAAAGCTATTATTTCCCTCCTGAAGAAAAAGAGGTGATTCCTGAAAACTCAGGGAATCAGATCTCTGTGTATTACAATTGGCAATTCCACACATTTCATGTAACTGTGAAATAGTTCTTTTATGGTAACTTTCTACCATGTCACACTTGCACTGCAGAAAATCGTACTCCTGATGTAATGTAGTCACTGATAATTTAGTTTATGTTACTGAAGATGCTAAAATCTGTATTATAGTCATGTAGCAAACAATAATAAAAATGTGACATTTTACTGTTTCCTTAATTATATTGCAAATAAATTTTATTTAGGCATATGATTCATGGTAAATACACCCCAGCACTTACAATTAAATATGCTTTGCAAAATTAAATGCTTTGTAGAAACAGGATGGTATTGTTTTATTAGAAATGAACCTGCTTATGAGTGCCATAATACTTTTTTTTCCTGTATTAAAAGTAATTTTTCACTTTTTCAAAAAACTGCACGGCTTAGAGATAGATTTTATTTTTTACCTTCTAATAAATCCTAAGTCAGAATGGTCTTTAGCACCTAAGGTAACCTAGCTGTTATTGACATATGCTGTGGGCTTTGACAAGTAAAATGATGAGATCTTAAGTAACAGATATATTCTCTCTGAAGAACAGTTTATACAGTTTGGCTATCTTCCAAGGAAAAATCATATAGCATAGTTAACCAATGGTACTGACATCTGCCTCTCACAAAAAGCCAAGGGAATCTTGTAAAGGCCACAGTGCTAACTGGCAGGGTAACTGATTAAGACAAGCCTGTTATATACTGTATTGCACACAACAGTATGCTGGGGAAAAGGAAGCAAAGCAGAGCAATTTCCCTTTCTGCTGTGTGCACACAGATACGCAGGTTTCAGCAAGGACAAAATGTGAGTCTTCAGCCGAAGATGACTGTATTCAGTTGTATTGACAAAATAAATTTTTGATATAAGCAATGCTACCTTTTTTTTTCTAACATAATGTCTGGCAATGAAATACATTTACATCACTTATTATTTCAAAAATCCTTGATTTTTTTTGTTTTGTTTTGTGGGGTGTTTAAAACTTTTCTGCTTTCTAATGAATTAAAAATAAAAATCATAAATAAAGCTCATGGAGAACTAGGCACCCAGGTAAGGAGTAAGCAAAGTGGGACACAGAGAGACTCCCCACCTTTTACTCTTCTAATTCCTCCTCCTCAGCTTCAGAGACCTCACAGCTACCTTTCCCCCTGCTGCTTTATGCTAGCTTAATTCTGTGGCATCACCTGTGTCTTACACTGCTACAGGTACAAAGAGCTTCAGGTCAGGCAAGTAGAAACAGGGTATGTCAGCCACTAGCTTATCTGTGGCAAGCCACCCAGAGGGCATTGATAAGTTGTAGTGAGGGTTTCATCCTGCCCATACTGAAATGAAATGGATGACTTGGTATGCCCTTTTACTGGGCGACTAGAAATATCCAGTTGTTAAGCCTTGCACAAAGATAATAAACCTGACCGTTCCTTTTGATCAATGATTTTTAATCAGAGGAAAAGAGCAAATCTTGCATCTCATCATACTCTCAATCATGTCAAGGTACTTTTCTATATAGCAACAATGATATGATATTGGACCTCTCTTCTGCCTGTAATAATAATATCCAGAGGCATAAAGGGTGGCAGATACAGAATACTCTCTAGTATTTCTTACTATTCTACCCTGTCTTTATCCTATCCTCAATGAACAAAAAGTTCAAATCCTAGAACCCATAGAAAACCCAATATTTTAGTTTTAAAATGAATGTACGTTGTACAACTTCCATTGGCCCAATGGTAATGCTAAATAATAATGGCATGAAAAATGTGGAGAAAAATACTTACATCTTTTAATCTCAAAATATTTTATTAATTTCCATTCTGTAAGGCAAGATAAGGCAAACACCATTTACGAGAAAAGACTCTGAAGATGCATGTGCACTTTCTTCTACTAACACCGAAAAATTCTTATTAATTGTTTATATTACTGGTAACAGAAAGCAGTGTGGCACCCTCTGAAAAGGGAAGAAACAGCCCAGTCCCTGAGGACAGCACTGTCTGAAAAGAAATTGTTATTACATACAGTAGAAGCTCTTTTATAGAGAAAGAAAGAATTTGGCACACTGAGAGAGATTTTTGGAAGAAGAAGGGAAAGGTTGGCTTAATAAAGCCCAGAGTATTAAATAAGTTAATATTATTTTTATCACTATGGGGCCTTTTCATATTAACTGCTTCAACTAAGCAAATATTGTTCTGCAGACACATATTTTTGCACTAGTTATTTTAATTATATAGTCTGCTGGAAATGTAGGCTGAAGCTGGCAGTTCCGTGTGCCAACTTGTTTGTTTTCATAATTCTGTATTTTATAAGAGAATAAAACAAAGATATGGGTTTCTAAGCATTAGTTTGTATGACTCACCAGGCACAGTGCAATTTGTAGTAGTCTGGGCTGCTTGACACTGTTAATAAGTGTGGTGGTTCAACCAGCAGGGAGGAAAAAAACATTTCATCTTGAGAAAATCACAGAACCATTTACAAGTTTGGGTTTTTTTAATGTTGATCATCAACATTTTTCCATTACTTGGGGATGGAAGGGCAGAGCAGGACTGAAACAACAGAACAAAAAGAAACAAAAAAACTGCCCATTTTGGAGAAGTTACTGACAGGAAAGGTAGATGTGGTGGATTGACCCTGGCTGGATGCCAAGTGCCCACCAAAGCCACTCTATCACTCCCCCTCCTCAGCTGGACAGGGCAGAGAAAATATAATGAAAGGCTCGTGGGTCGAGATAAGGACAGGGAGATCACTCAGCAATTACTGTCATGGGCAAAACAGACTTATCTTGGGGAAAAATTAATTTAATTTATTATGAATCAAATCAGAGTAGGATAATGAGAAATATAAACTGAATCTTAAAACACCTTCCCCCACCCCTCCCTTCTTCCCGGACTCAACTTTACTCCTGAATTCTCTACCTCCTCCCCCTCAGTGGCGGAGAGGGACAGGGAATGGCGGTTGCGGTCGGCTCATCACACCTTGTTTCTGCTGCTCTTTCCTCCTCAGGGAGAGGACTCCTCACACTCTTCCCCTGCTCCAGTGTGGGGTCCCTCCCAGGGGAGACAGTCCTCCACAAACACCTCCAACGTGGGTCCTTCCCACGGGCTGCGGTTCTTCATGAACTGCTCCAGCGTGGGTCCCTCCATGGGGTGCAACCCTTCAGGAACAGACTGCTCCAGTGTGGGTCCCCCACGGGGTCACAACTTCTGCCAGCAAACCTGCTCCAGCGTGGGCTCCTCTCTCTCCACGGGTCCACAGGTCCTGCCAGGAGCCTGCTTCACTGTGGGCTTCCCACGGGCTCACAGCCTCCTCCAGGCACCCACCTGCTGTGGCGTGGGGTTCCCCATGGGCTGCAGGTGGATATCTGCTCCACCACGGACCTCCATGGGCTGCAGGGGAACAGCCTGCCTCACCATGGTCTTCACCACAGGCTGCAGGGGAATCTCTGCTCCTGCACCTGGAGCACCTCCTCCCCTCCTTCACTGACCTTGGTGTCTGCAGGGTTGTTTCTCTCACATATTCTCACTGCTCTCTCCTGCTGCAGTTGCTGTTGCACAGTTTTTTCCCCTTTCTTAAATATGTTATCCTAGAGGCACTACCACCATCAGGCTTGGCCTTGGTCTGCAGCAGGTCCATCTTGGAGCTGGCTGGCATTGGCTCTATCAGACATAGGGAAGTTTCTAGTAGCTCCTCACAGAAGACACCCCTGTAGGCCTCACACTATCAAAACCTTGCCATGCAAACCCAGTGCACTGGGGTACCTCCAGTCTGCCTACAACCTTCTGCAGAGAAATAAACAGAATAGGATTACAATAAATCTACAGCCAGAATTATTTTAAAGATAAAGATAATAGCCAGGAGAGCGGCAGCATTCTCCCTGTTGTTTGCCTGAGACTGAGAAAATCAGCCATTATCTATCAGGACTTGCTGAAGGCCATGGTAAGATGAGGAAAAGATAAGACTAAAGTGTCCTGCAATCTGCTGAATCCATTCACTGGATGACAGCAACAAGCTCTGAGGAACAGGTCTGTGGTCTCTGTCTTTAGGGCACTGATATTAGTTCCAGTCCTTAGGATTTATTATGTTGACATACTTTTTAGCATGCTGTACAATTTCTAGTAAAAGCTTACATGAACCCCAAAACATGAGCTTTCTCTGCTACTGCTCTTCCTTTTCTTAAAAATGGATGCAAAATGGAAGACCATGTCTCCAAACAAGTAAGCCTAGCTGATCTTAGAGCAGCAGTTATAGTAGTTCAGAAATCATTAAAAATGTCACTTAATTTCCAAAGAATCCTTCTCACTTAGCACTTGGAATTTGCTACCTTCTGAAAATGTAAGTTGATGAATTTTTAAAGTAACCACTGTGGAGAATTATAACACACAGCACTTTATTGACTTCATTGGGACTGAAGGAAAAAAAATAGACCTGTATTCTGAAAAAATACTAAGTCAATGGACATCACCTATTTGCTGTTTTAGTCCTGCTTATTGTCTTTCAGCTCCTGGGGAGAACCTCGATTGGATTGTGTTTTCAGGCATAGTCTATGCAAGTGAATGAGAAGAAATGTAAGCATATCTGAAAACAGGGGTCAGCTGTAAGGTTTCAAATAGTTTAGAATGGAAGAGAAATAGATAGAACTTTAAAAATAATATTGTTTGAGTGAAGCTACAAATCTAACATATTCATATAATGTGCATTTTAAGGGTGTAATACTATATGCTGAATGAATGCACTAATGATGCGTGTTCTCTGCAGCTGTATTTTTTACTGCAAAAGGTATAATTCAACATTTTTCAATAGGGCCAAATTCTCTATGCACAGAAATGCCCCATTGATTTCAGTGGTATAGGAATTAGTAGAGCAAGACTGGTGAGCTTTCAAAGTGCATTACAGCTAAATGGAAAGGAAAACTAAAAAGTGAAATTTTAATCAAGACAAATGGTACATTCAGTGGTTAAGGAAAATTAGCTAGAGATGTACTTTTTATTATTCAGTTTGGGCAAATAACTTCTTTGAAAACTAGAAACAAGAATGGGCCTGTTTGGGGATTTTGATTTCCAACTTAATTTGGGGGTTTAGATTTCCAAATTTCCACAATGTGGAGGAATTAATCTCTAGTTTACTAGGCATCTCCAGAAGACAACTGCAAAATCCACAGAAAAAAAGTAGAACCTCTAGTGTTGCTCAGTCTTCAGCAATTAGGGAATACTCCTCTAGAGCTTCACGAATGCATCAGAGAAAGGACCATGAATAGATTTTGACTGATCCAGGAACAGCTTTTATGCCTACTAGAGTTTTGAGAAGACAAAAGTAATTAAAAATAATAAAAATAAAAGGTTCCCCTCACTTTTGAAATGATCAGAACTGTAAAGCAAAATCTTAAAAGACTTCCTCAGGTATCTCAGGGCTGCAGAAGAAGCCCTTAGGTGACCTTACTGTGAAAATGAAGAGGAGTACTACACAGAAAGAACATTTATTCTTGTTGGGTTTCAAGTTTATTGAACTGAACTCAAGTTTCTCTTCATAAAACTGCTTACCCCTCAAATAGAATCACTTCAGAAATTTGCTGTCTCAAACAAAAGCACTTCAGTTTCAAAAAACCAAAACCTTTCTTAAAAAACTTTAGGAACTCTAAGAACGTACTATTTCTGAAAAGTCACATATTATTTCTGAAGTCACATAGGAGTCCCCAGTTTCAGAGATCTCTCTACACATCTTCTTGAGCAACTATTGTCATCTATTAAATGACACCAGTTAGAAAACTTGTATTTAATGCAAATTTCAATGCATTGTTATCCTTTCATATGTTTACATTCTCCAAGTAAGGATTCACAAATGGTTTGTTGTTGTCAGTTGTATGCCAAAGACTTTTTCTCATGCATTTGCCAAAGAGATCAAGTCATAGTATACTAATTTCACCCATGTACTGCAACAGGTCTTAAAGAACATGATGATCAAGAGTTTCCCTCCCTTTGCCTTACTTTTGGCAAAGTGCTCAGTCCTGCTCCTTTTAATTTATATATCACTCCTTTAATGAGTATTCTAGAGCTTTTGGCTTTGTTTTCCATAATTTGCTAACAACGGGAGTTTTATGTCTCTGTTGCATCAATGATCAACAGTATCAGTCTCCCTTGCTGGAAGAAAAGTGGAATTAATTTAACTGAAAACTGTTAACTGACAAGAGGTTCTCTCTTCTGAATACACCATCTCTATACTTCTGAATGTGATAGTTATGCTTGTGTGGCAAGGTGTTCCTTAAAAATATTGTCTCTGAAAGCAAGAGGAATTATTACTATTATTATTATTGTTACTATTATTATTATTATTATTATCATCATCATCATCACCTTTGTGCAAACTATTCTCCAATTTAAGTGGCTATAGAAACATTTTTTTTCCTGATATTAACTCCAATTTTTAGAAACTACAAAAAAAAAAAAAACAGACAAGATAAAATGTGATAGAAATATTGTTCTGAGTGTGCAATTTTTTTAATTATTTTTTTTTTCACAAAGTCTCAGAGTAGTGTGACATAAGCATACATATACACCTCATTCTATTGTCTGCCAAGGAAATTTCCCAAAGGAGTCTTATTTCTGTATGTATGTTAGTTAAAGGAAACTAAGGGGAAACCTTTTAATATAGTAAATACAATGCTACTACTAGAATCTCTGAGAAGACTTGTTTGACACAATTCCTGATAGCTGGATTATTTGATCATAATTTTATGAATAATATCTAAGGAAATAGCATGAAGCTGTCAAGACTGAAAGGAGAAGTGCTGTCAGGTGATGAAATAACATTGCTCACACACAAGACTACACCTTCTTCCCTCCTTCAACAGGTCTTTCTCCTTCTTTCAAATAACTGTAAAGCAGAAACTATAACACTGATGCACTGCACCTCTGTTTGGCATAAATGAAGAAAGCAGTTCTTCGCACAAGATTTGGATGTAATTTCCTGATGCCTATTTGGACTCCAGTTGTTCCCAGCTTGCAAGTTAAAATTCAGAACAAGAATATTACTTATGGCATCTGTAAAGACATACAAATAAGTCTGGTTTGGACTGGTTTTATTTTCCTTTGTGCTTTTGCACTCTATCTAATAATCTGCTTCTAGTTTAGTTCTTAAGGAAAGTATTATTCACCTAACTAAAGCAGTAGCAAGATGATTGCTTCTGGATGAACCTTAGTAGCATAATAGCATGAGCCCATGGCTTCTACAAAAGTGTTGACAATAAATAATCACACCAAACAAATTTTTCTCTTGTATATGTTGGAACAATTAAAGTAAATTCTGATGTGCATTACTTTAAAACTTAACAGAGGGGTTCCATCTTGACATCATTTCCATTTAAACCAAAAACCAGAATATATGTTCTACATATATGCCACATACTTATATATATGTTTGTAGATATATATGCAGAACACATATGTATGCATGTTGAATATATGTATACATCTATGTAGGTATACATATGTGCATATAGATATGTGCACATCTATACATATGTATTCTACAAAAATTAGTCTTTAAGAACCATAACTTCATCTTGCACACATATGTGCAATTCATAAGGTAAAAACCTTGGGTTTAGTTTGCCCCAGTGACTTGCAAAAGATAGCTTGTACAAACATTTGTGGTTTTAATCAGATCAGCTTGGCTTCCAACCCAATATATTAGGTAAAAAGAACTAAATTACAAGCTTGTCCAAGAGGCTTCAGAAGTGATATCTGAACATGTCAGGAAGTCTTGAGAGAATCGCTTTCTCCATGTAAGCATTACAGGTGTTATATGTTTCTAAACATAACTTACATTGTATAGTATAATGGATGTTCAGGCAGATGTTGTTACAAAGAATAGACAAAGACTGTACTACCAATTACCATTTCTAATGGCATAAAACACTCCAGCAGCTGTCACATTTTTATACCACTTTGCTGGATGACTGTGTGATCTATGGTGTGTTCCCACACCTTGAATATAAAGCAAACTACAGGTTCCCCTTTCCTACTCAGGACAAATATTGTGTTTAGGTTTTGTACAGACTTCCATTTTTAATGATATGGGTCTCCACAATTGCTACGTCTTTGCCCTAATCTGGAATCCTCATCCATCAGAAGTGCTCCTGTGACCACTCCCAGGGGAAAGTGTTGCAGACCATAAGCAGAGTAGTGGCAACTTTAGAACATGAACAGGTTTAAATTGCCCACTGATGCAAAACCCAGGTAAGAGACATTCATAACTTACTGCAGAAAGCAAAAAGCAAGTATCTGAGAAAGAGGGAAATAAAATTTACTCAGAGGTGACATGGATAGTATGAACTTGTACTCAAGTGTAAACTCCCTTAGCTATATGACTTACCATTCTTTTTGTTAAATATAGTGCGGTATAAACTTGTTCACTCTACCACAACCTGCTTATGTCCATTCAAGTTTATGTACATGAATGTTACTAGTATACCAGCAAAGATAACCATATTAAAAGCNTTCCAAAATAAGCAATAAAACACTGGGGTTTTTAAGTCTTTGATGTTTTCCTCTATAGATGATTCACAAGGCACATTATTACTGTCCTGAGATACAGAGCTTGAAGTTCAGTGCAGTTTAACAGCTAGGGACTAGAAGTTGCTCTTGGTTTTCTAGCCAAGCTGATACATATCACACAAGAAGCTTTTAGCATGAATATTTTCATTTCAACAACTTCTTAGGGGGAAAAAAATCATTTGGGGTGCCTCAAGAGTAGCCTGCTCCAAGACAAATTCATGATTGTATTCAAACAAATGTTCACAAATACTTTGTCGCAGCATTCAACCCATTTCTAATCATATCACTTCACTCTCCAGACTGTAACATGAATTGGAAAATTAACTGAATTTTTACTCTATTCAAATCAGACACAGTTACTGGGAAAAGCTGCTAGAACTAAAGAATTCACTTAATACCAAGAAAAGCATCTAAAAAAAGATGTCCATATTTATTAGAGAAAGCTCAGTTCATTAACTTTCATGCTAATTACAGTTAAAAGGGCTTTGCAGAAAATGTTAGCAAGACATCATTGCACCTTTAACCATGTAAAGATAGGATAAGGATTAGAAATTTCATATTCAAGAAGACACATTTTTTTCCTCAACCATTTCTTTTAACTCTACAAGTAACTCATGCTGTTTTGTTTTGTTTTGTTTTGTTTTCTCACAAGTGTTACAAATGACTTAAAATTATCACATATACATTTTATTTATTTGGATATTTTTTCCTCTTTTTCTTTCCCCTGAAGATAATTGTTCCAGACTTGTTCTCATCAAGTGACTTAGAGAGAAAACCCTGACTTTTTACAGCATTATTGATACTGTGGCATGGTAATTACAGTATTGTGGCCTTGCAGAAAACGTTCTTTCTATCCAGTCTGAAAAGAGAAAAGAGAAATATGCTTTGCTTTGCTCCTCTCATTGTCTCACCATCCTCCTACTAACCATCTGACAGTGTACACTGTGGGAGTGTTAATATGAAAAGTATGCAGTGGCTCCCCTGCATTCTTCCATTAGACTGACATTGTTTGCATTTACTTTCTTTCCCAGTACAGAAAAGAGGTGATACATTTTTAAATTTTTTTTCCAGTCTTATAGCTAGATATACACTAGTGGGAGCTCAGGGGGTGCATTACAATAATTTTTATTGGATGCTTGTTAGTTGTATAGACTAGGAATTTGTAGGAGTATATATTATCTCATTTTCTCCATCATTTGGACTGTAGGAGTAGGTGTCATTTTATTATGCATGGGTTTTTTGCTTAT
>VZTV01028867.1:0-13769 GCA_013400875.1 Anhinga rufa
CTTTCATAAATGTGATTACTCTTGACTTAGTAGAGTTGTTGTAATGGTATAGTTGGAGGGTGAATGATCACTGCAGAAAAAGCTGTGGTGTTTTAAGCTATTACAGAGCCCGCACCTGAACTAGAAGAGCAGTGCACTTGAGTGTCCCTGACTGTTTCAGCACTAAGTCCGTCTCCAGACAGCTCTTGCTGAAGTCTGTTAAAACATAGTGGGATGTTCTAACTTTAAAGAATGCAAGGAGAGGTCAGAGAGTCTTTGCTCTTTTTCAGCTATGAGGGACAGTAAACTCCAGTTAAGGAGCAGAGGCAAACAGCTGCAGCGCACCCAGTTTTACATCGGTGCAACCGTTTGTGCGGTGCAAAACAGTCTCTGTATTGACTTGAGCAAAACCCATTCCCTTTGAGTAATCCATATTGCCTTCAGACCTTCACACGTGAGATGGCTCCCCAGGGTTGTATAGTGCTGTATCTTCTCCCAGTAAATGGTTCAGGAGATGGAGTTAATATGGCTGTTGTTACCTACTCAGAAAATATATGGGAAACAGGAAAGACACTCTTACAAACAGTATATCTGTTGTGATAAAATAAAGTGGGTTTGTAATTTTTGTTATATCTGAGATGGTTCATGTTTTTTTTTATTGGTTACTCTCTGAGCTACAACCTAAATTAGCAAGCATCCCAAATCTCTGTAGCATGCATTGTGTTTATCATCAACTTAAATCAGTTTAAATAAGTTTAGTTCAACTGATGCATGCACAAATTAATTTCCCTTTTATCTAGCCTACTTCCAGTCCTAATAAACAGAATAATCGCTCATAGAAGCCTTCTTCTATAGCATGATTGTATATCTGTGATCAAGGAAGTGTAAAATAATTTCTCTCTAGTCCCTACTCAGTTCCACCCATAATCAAGGTCTCTGGATATAATGATTCATCTTAATCATTTTTATATTCCTTGATAGAAAATAGGGGAAAACACCTCTCCCCCCTTTTTTTTAGTTTGTATATTTAAAGAATTATTAAATTCAACATTGTAAAACTAATTTTAAAAGTAGAACATACTTTTGATTCTCTACAACTCAGAAAAGATGCCTCTCTGACTCAGAGAATTCTTCATAAACAAAAAGGCAACGATACCATGTTTTGAAGAGTTTATACTGTAGTGATCCATACTCGTCCGTATTAGTAATAGCTGGTCTGAGGACACTGGCATCTTTCTTACTGATACCAGTGAGTCTAAAACTGGCTAGGCATCTTCTCTCTTCACTGAAATATAACGTGCCAAGCAAAACCTGAGGTTAGCTACATGGAAGATACTAGAAAAAAAAAAACAAACAACTAAAGCTTCCCATTACGTTACTGTTTTGAGAGCCTTCTTAATAGATTAGCTACATCACATACCTTATTCCCACACAGAACTGGATCTGCCCTGCAAATGAAATAATACTTTTATGCTGAAGTATTTACACTATTTATTAATTATCTATGATATTTTAATTTTATGCGTATATAATATATCACAGATGTAATAACTTTTGTCTAGATAGACAATTATGAAAAATGTTTAGTATGTGAAAGATCAACTTGCAATTTGTTTGCAGTAGTATTTTATAGCTTCTTTGTGTACTTTTGCCTTTACCAACCGATTGTTCCTTCTGCAATTGCAAAAGGCATTAAGGCAAATTTGCATTCTAGCTGGTTTATCTAAAAATGCCTGTTCAGAATATGTCCCGTTAAGTGTAGCTGACAAGATTAGAAAAACAGCAATCTGTCTTAAGAAGTATTCCTACCATACTAGTTAATGGCAATTTCTGGACTGCTAGTTCAGAAATACTGTTCCAGGACAAGGTATAGCAAGTAGTTGCTTAGAAATGGTTTGTAAATACATCCTAAGCAGTCAAATGGTGCTTCTGCTATTTTAGCTTAAGGATGCTGCTGCTGTTTCTGTCCCTTCTGGTCAACACTTGATAGCAAAACAAAAATAGTTTGAAGAGATCTTGGTGTAATTCAAGTGTAGCTGCTGGCTTTTACACAGGAATTGAAGCATATGGCTCATATAAATCAAACTAGACTTGAAACATGTTAATCATCTTGCCTTATTAATAAGTTCAATGTTAAAGATTTGTTTAATATTAGAATATCTTCTTATGTCTGTAGAGAAATGAAATGCAGAAAATATGCTTATTTGTCCTTTGAGCTTTCAAGTTATGAAGTTTGTTCCAAAAAAGATTTGACATGAATATGTTTTGACATTGAGATAAGTCTTTTCCTCTATATTAAAAATTTAGCATCACCATGCAAAAACAATAATCCTTTTACTGGCACAAAAGAAGGGTGTAGTGCACCTTTTTGAATAAACATTGTAACTTGGCCTTAAACGAAACTCTGTCTCCTTGTTACTTATGTGATTCCATGCCATGAATGCATTATTGAATATCTTTGGTCATTTGAGGCTTAATAATTTGCTTCAAAATTTGACCTCAAATGTAAATTAATCCCATGTTTTAAAAATAATACTTTAGGTTTTAGCACAATAACCTCATTTTACACTGCCAGTTTCATGATTTTTTTTTCAAATTCTTTATTTTTTGAGCCAAAAGTTCAGCTGTGATAAAACATGACTAAGGCTAAACTTGGTATCTGATATGCCAGGTCTTTCCAGCCACGTTTTCCCAAAACATTGCTTTAAACCTTTCCAGATTATACAATACCATTCCAATATTTTTGTTCATTTCCTCCTTTTAAACAACTCTAGCTTTACGTCAAACTATTAATCACAGTGGGATGATTCTATTTTAAACAATTTGAGTTGAGAAATCTCTGCTTAGTAGTAAACTGGAAAAGCTGTTCTCCCTTTTTATGTATGCATTCTGTTTCTAGATACTGATAGATCTTTGCAAATAATCTCCTTAAGAGTAAGCCCAAATATTTTTAATTCATCCTAATTAGATAATGTTTTGGAAGTCTGTTAATATATACAGTCTTTGTAAGCTCAAAGAGTGAAAATTCTCCCCGTAAGTAGATGTCTAAAACTATGCAAAGATCTTTAAAGAAAAAGAGTAACAAGATTAGTTTTCAATAAAGTAACCCAAGATCAGACGAGCAAAAGTCAGGGAAGCAAGCTATCCATAGTGACATGGATCTGAAGACTGTGCTCCAAGGGATGGGGAAGGGGATCAGTAGAAGCAGTTGGATTAGGGAGGTTGAGTGGAAGGGGAGGAAAGAATGATCTTACAACTCCAGCTGGGAGGCTGGAGCCTAGGGATCCTCTGAGTTTCTCCACTCTGTAGATGCTTGATTAGGCCAAAATCCAAAAATGAGGGAAAACTTGGTATGTATCTGAGGTAGATTAAGCCTGTTATTATTGCCTATTACCAGTTTTGTGATAGGTATAAATCCAAATCTGCCAACTGTTTTCCCTTTTTTTTTTCCTATAAACCAACCATCTTTCTTTCCTTTATATTAACTTTTCCATCAATGTCAATGTTTTGAGAACCTACAAAATCTCCTTACATAGAATTTTCATTTCTCTTGCAGTGCTTATTTCAGTCACTCCCCAAAGCTTTCATGGTGCCATGTCTCTCAGAGCTCTCTCTTCTTACTGTGGTCGCCCGTCTTTTAATCGATGTATTCTCTCACCTTGCATGTAGTGCTGTGAGTAAAGAGTATCTTAACTTTGCTGGAGGTTTTTTGAAGTCTAGCCTGTTTGTATATGTTCTTCTCTTGACTCTTAAGTCAGTGTTGGTTTAGGATTTCACAGGAGAGCAAATATTAAGAACTCATTGCTAGGTAATGGTCTGCATCATTATATTATGTTTTGTGTTCCTAAAATTTTGACACAAATATATTGGAGACAAATGAAATTGCATTTGTATTGATTTAAACCCTTGTGCTATGCAGTGGAAGAATTGCATGTCCCTTTGCAAGAGAGAGCAAAATAGGAGTGGCCTTGTTTTTGTAGGGCTGGAGGAAATAAAATCTCTGGTTCTGCGGCATGTTTGTTACTACTGGAGTTGATGTGTTGATGAAATATTTTAGGTATATGGTTTTTGCTGTGGCTTTGTCCCAGTTGTTATAGTTGACTGCTAAACTCAGCCCCAGGGTTTGTTTACATAATTTTAATTATATTTTTCAGTAGATTTAGAGAGTTTACACAGCAGATTTTATACATCAAGTGATTTCTTGGTGTTCTAGAAACTTGCATTTTTCTCTTTATTGTAGTTGTTTGTCTTGAGAAGTTACCAGAAGCTTGAAATGGGGAATTTAGCTAAAAACTTTGTGAAGAGAGTAAATTTCGATCTCTCTCCTATGAAGGTGTTACTTTGGAAGGCAGATGCTGAGCTGTTTACCACAGTCAGACGTGATCTCTCCGTTCTAAATTAAATCTACCCGTGATGGTTAGCGTGGAGCTAATCAAATCACTTGCACCATTTGATCTGGTCCCGTCGCCTTTCATTATCAAAGCTCATTTAAACTGCTTTAAACTAGAACTGAACTGATAAAACAGATAAATTCATGCATCTGTGATCACATTTTCCTACTCCTGTATTTTGTAGTATCTGAGCCTAAAGTCTGGGCATTAAAAAAACTAAAACCAATGACAATTTATTGCATGCTGTATCTTGTCATCTGAATAGGTCTATTAATTTAGCCACTCTTAGTTTTGTTTTGAACAATGCAGAGTAGGTTTTGGTTATCATGTAGAGTTTTTAACTGATACAGCACATACAAATTACATTCTGCCCTTAGAAATTACCTCCTTTCCTTCTGTATCATAGACAAGATAGAAAAAGTTATTTGGTCATTGCTTTAAAAGCACAGAGACTTTTTTTTTCCCTAGTAATTTTAATTTATCAATTGAAAACAACAGTGATTTCCTTGTGGATGGTGTGTAATCTCCCATAATTAATAGGCTTTTCAGTCCAGTATTGGAATAAAATTAGTCGATGTTATGCTCTCCCCATCCCCATTTGTGTTATACCTGATGGGTACAGTAAATGTTAAGTAAACACACCTGGGAGCAAAAAGGAACTGGACTGTCAGTAGATTTCTTGCAAAACTCTTTACTTCCTATGCCTTTTATAAAAGCTGTAATTACTAGGTTTGGTTTGCTCATCAGTGGCATTTGATTGTCTATAATCCTCAAGTTTGAATTCTGCTGTTTTCATCTGTGCCATCTGCAGTACCTTTGATCTGGCAGCTAAGGAAATTACCCCACTGAAGGCGAAATAGCCACTGGGACCTGATTCCTGATTGGTTTTGCAGGCATTTTTAATGCTTTTTCATCTAATTAGTAAACCACTACTTAAATTAGGCCCACCAAGCTGAAATGGAGGTAAAAGGATGTGGTCAGGACTTAAAAACAAGATGTGGTTACTTACTGTATGCAGTGCAGATGTGACTGGATTTTGCAGCACCCCAGGGCTTGGAGAAGGGATGACAGGGTGCATCGTTTTTTCCAAGTCAGTTTAAACAACGGCTGACTGGAACTGGCAGAACAGTGAAAGTATTGCATACGTAAAGATTCGGGAGCAATTGAAAAATGAGGGTTTGTGTGCTTTGCTTAATAGTGTACCATTTTTTGGAATGTTAGAAATGGGTGTTGAACCTATCGAAATACTCCCCTCATGTTTAAATGTTATTTGGTTATGTTAAAGGCTAAATTACGCCTTCTGATCTGCTTGCAGATTCTGGACAGTAACAGCATAGCTTGTAGCTCAGATATCTGTCAGACATGAGTATCTTCACTGTATACAGAGAACTGGTGCTGTTGCACATGGTAACAAGTGACCATTTACTGCATATTTGACTATTAGCCAGAGTCCGTACTGACAAAAGACAGGCAGGTGTAACCTGCCCTCCCTGTGCAACAGTTGAATGGTTGAATAAGTTTCAGTCAATTACAGCTGTTCGTATCTATCTATGGCAACAACACTGCAAAAAGGGGTATCAGGGCATTGCCCCTAAAGATCTGAGCTAATTTCCCTTTGAGACGTCTTAATAGCAGTGAAGTGCAAGAAAAAAATTTCTGCATGTTGACTTTTGGTTTCCCAAAGTCAATTTTATTCCCATCAACTCTGGGAATAATATGAAATACATAAAATCCCAAGTCCATAATGCCATTTGTTGGAATTGTTTTGCAAGCCCTAGAGCAAGAAGTGCAAAACCTCACCAGCGGGGCCACGGTGCTGTGCTAATTCTGCCCGACCGTGGCTGAGCTTCCCACAGTGGAGTTCTCCCACTCTGTAAGTGGCCTGCAGCCTCCTGGGTCACCCGCCAGTGGCAGCTGGAACGCCCCAGGCTCTCTGCTTTTGCCCATCAGGCGTTCAGAGGGCTTTCAGTAAGGAACAAATTGCAAGGCACATGAATACAATTATTGTACGCTTGGACTCGATGATCTTAAACGTCTGTTCCAACCTAAATGGTTCTATGATTCTATGTACTACTATTATCTCCAGCCTTTCTACTGCCTACATAACTCGGCACAACCAAGTTTGAATTTTTGTGTATTTTTTTATGCTACAAATATTTTCAGATTTAACCATTCACTCTTTCAATAGTGGCAGCAAAAATTGACTGATACCAGAAAGAGGCAGATGACAGTGATCACCTTCTTTCTTTTTTATAAATGTCAGTTATCTAATTAATGCTACTTGGTATAGAGGAAGTCAGGTGTTGATTTCAGCAGATACTGTAAATGTTGCCAAGTTTAGTCAACTGTGTCTTGGAAATAGAAAACGGCAAAGTTTCAGCCACCCCAGTGTAAATATAACCTTCGTTCTGAATACCCCAAACTCTGAGGGGAAATAGGGAAATTCTAAAAGCATAACAAAGAAACGATAAAAGACAAAAATNCAAGAGCTTTAACTGCAAGTTCTTTGGGAAAGAGGCTTTGCCTTTGCATCTCCTGTGAAAGGGACTTGCCATATTGTGCAGCGGTTAAAAATTAACTACTAATACCAGTGATGAAAACAAGGGGAGCAAAAAAGGCAAGGATGTGTGTTTCTGCACTTGCTGAAAAATGGGTTATACTTTTAGCACTTCATTTTCTTCCACTAAGAAAGTGCTTCTGCTTTTATTTTGTTGCTTTGCTGGAAGATGAACAGAGGGAATATGGAGATAAGCAATTGTAAAGGGAATTTTTAGTTGTCGTAAGTACATGCACAAATTAGATTTCCCCTCCCCTGCTTCGTCTGGATATCTGCCAATTAATAATTTGAATTAACAGGAAGCTGGAAGGTTGTGAGTGTGACGAAATTCAGTCAACCTTGAATTCAAAGTCAAGGTTGTTTTTTTTATTATTGTGATGATGTATCTTGCAGAGAATTTTTAAAGTGAAGATATGTGGAGGTTTATATCCTTTGATAAAGTTTGCATTATCATCTTGGTTTTATTTTAATTTTTTCTGTAAATTTTGTCCAGCTAATTACCACAAAACACTGGTGAGGTGGATGAATCCTAAGTGAACTGTTATAAAGCACTTTACAGTGGGCTGTAAGTAAAAAGATTAAGTTGTATTTCCCAGAGCTGCGGAGTTGGAATTGAGAATCAAATATAATCTTCAGGAATCAGTCTTCAGCTTAAACTTCTTAGTTTCTCATATTATTTTGAATTATAAAGCATACTTCATTAGGACAATATGGAGCAAGCTTGAATTTTTTTCTATTAATTTCAGTGTTCAAATGATGGTTTTATTCACAAGCACATTGTGGTTTCAAATAAATGTAATTTTCAGTACTACAGATGTTTTTCTTTCTCTGGCACAAAAATGCCTTAGAGATTATACAAGAGAAAACATAAGACTTAATAGCAAAAGATTTTATCACTGGATAATACTCTTTTTCTCTGTGGGTGCAGGTGGCTGTTACTAAATTTTGGGATAGTTACGAGCTTTTAAGGCAAGGGGGATTGTTAGGATATGAAAACAAATGTGTCTTTTTAACACATGTACTTAAGCTAATCTAAACAGACTTTAACAGTTTGTAATTAATCGCTGGATTTACCATGAGCTCTGTTTACCATCCGACTCACTTGTAAGGATGGTCAAACTACATTATTTAAGCTGATAAGTAAAGAGAGATTGTAAAACACTAGTGAAATTCTTTCTAAAAAGAGATTTTTCTCTCTAGCAAAGTAGAGAAAAATAATTCAGTGTGTGCATAGGTCTCTTAATATATCACACAATTTTTCGCTTTAATTGTAAGATACAAGTTACACCTGCATTGCTGCCTCTGCATTGTGTCCATGTATCACAGAGACATTTTCAGTGGCAGGACTGGTGCTGTAGTGGAGAGGGCCATGACAGGAGTCTTTTCTGCTGCCAGATGATACCTCCATTTTGTCATTCGCCTACCAAAGCTACCTTACCTCTCACTGACTGAAGCCGAGAAAACACCCCCTTTCAGGTGTAAATTAAGGTCACAAAACAAATCTGCGATGGAGCCAGACTTGAGAGCCAGGCATCCTGATTTTTATCCATTTGTTTTTATCAGTTGCTGCTGTTTATATTAAGGTGGCATCTAATGTAGCGCTCAGACTCACCAACTAAGGGGTGAGACAAGAGGCCCTAGGATGCTGATTTGCAGCCATCACGGACTAGAGGCTTGTCACAGCGCCTTGTCCAGCAGGCAGCTGTGGCGAAGCCTGCTCCCGCAGTTATAGAGCAGGGGGAACCCTGCTGTTGCTGCACACCGGGGTCCTTCCCTGCAGACTTCTGTCCAAAGCATCTGAGAGCTCAGGAGGAAGAGCGAAGCTCTAGAGTGAGACCCACATGTCCTTCCAGGCTGCAAGTTGGGGTATGCCTAGAGCACGTCTGGGGTACATACTTCATTCTGCCTTTAGTCCTGGTTTCTGTAGTTTCTACAGTTCTGTATGTTTCTACAGTTCCAGTAATAGTCTATTGCCATCCTTATGGGCACAATTCAGCTATCCAAGAATGGCATTTCTTCTCCTAGTTTGTTCAGGGGCATTTATTTTCCTTAGTTTTGAGATCAGAGAGATTAATGTGTGACTGTATTGAGTACCAGACTTGCTCTTAAAACTGGAGAGAGTTTTGAACATGAGGAGGAAAGATGTCAATTCTCTGTCAAAGTAGAGACCAAGCAATTTAACACTGGAAGGTGTAATTTGAACTTCAGGCACCCAGAGTAGAGTTTTCCCTTGAGTCCCTAATGGAGAAAGAAAACAAAGTTCCTTGGTGAATTTTGCTATGCCACTGTACTAAAACTATGAAGTTGTTCCAAGTGAGAGAAGAAAGGCACGTTGCACCTTTTCTGTTGTGGTGACCTGTGGCCTTATGTGTACTGTCACTTTTTCGTTATATTTGCAGCTTCATAAAATGCTTCTCATCTTCTGTATATAAACCTATTTGAAAACAACATACCATTCATCATCATCATGAATAACTTTTCTTTTAATTGTTGTAAGTTGAGGTAGCGCCCAGAAGTGGAGCAGAATATGAAAACCAGTCTAGCAAGTGCCTGGAATACTTGTCATACAGAAGTTGTTATTTGCTGTCTTCGTTACAAGTCCAAGTCCACAAGCCTTTTCTGTCATGTGTCAATACCCCTCGTTGATGTGGAGTTTGGTTTCAGTTATGGCCTGGAGCTACACAGTAATGAGCCAAAAAGGGCTGTTAAAGCACCAGGGACACTTTTCAAATTCTTCCCCCATAACTGTTATTCTTGGGCAGATAGGCAGCCATCTCTACTTTTGTACAACAGGGTCCACCCTGTCTGTGGTCTCCCAAACTGCAGTTGCGCTTCACTATGCTTTAAGGTCTCAGTAGTGAGGAATGAGGCTTCAGAGGCTGTGAGCATCTAGACTGCATCAAAATTGTTGGTTTATTGCATGGACTAATGCCATTTATGTCCCTTCACATGAATTCCTGTACAAGCGGTAAATTACCCATTTTGTTAAGCAGCAGTCTATATCAGTAACTGCTTATCCTCAGAAAGGGATGTAATTTATAGCATGGTTTCTTTTGGGTTTCCTAGAGGTAGTTGGTTGTTACGTTTCAGTCATATAGTTTTAATAATGGTGAGGTCAAAATACTTGAATCTGGACTTTTTTTCTTGCTAGTACAAAGACTGTGTGAAAACAGCCTCAAGGGAATCTTTTGGAAGAGTTTATTCAGCAACGCTGAATATCGGTCGTATCTCCAATATAATTTCAGAAATGGGTAATATTGCTGAGAGTTTGCTGTTGAAATATGGAGCTGGGGTCAAAAGTACCAGTCGACTCCTGAATGCAAATGGCTTGTCAGATTTCCCTTTGGAAGCAGCAGATAACTAGAATGAACTGAAACTAGAGACAGTATATTTTTTATGACCCAGATTGAACTCCTGCCAATGACAAATGCCAAGGTACATTGTGAAAATAAAATGATGCAGTGCTAGCTAAAGTGCATGACAGAACTATAAATAGACGTACCCATGTGCACGACACAGCTCCTACCTTTCTTTGCTTGGAGAGAACAGTCTCACATGTACCAAGGTCGCCAAAGTGGTTGTATCCTGTGAAGCTCATGTCATGCATGAAAGTACATAAAGACCATCTGGGAACTATAAAAATAGCCTGTCCTGACTAGATGATTTGTGTGGTGGCCAAGGACTGATACGCTCATTCAGGAAATGGCAAAACAGTGTCAAGCTTGTTGGGAAATAACCAGGCTCCTTTTCATCCTTGAGAATGCCCTGGTATCTTGTGGAATGAAATCCACAAGGAGACTTTGGACGACATGGTTTCTGAATGCCCTGAAGGAGTCTGTGTGAAATGAAGTGGTTCAGTGCAGGCAGTGGAAATGTTAAGATTCTTCTTAATATTTTAAGTTTTCAGGTTTGGTATTTCTGAAACAGATTGAGAGTGATAGTAGAAATTAACTCACATCTAAAGAAATTTTTTTTTAAATTTTTAAACTTTTGAAAGTTTTTTTTATAAAGTTTTTAAATGAGGTTAATATCAAATTTGTCATACAAGTTACTACATTCTGCCACATGCCAGTCAGCTTTATTCAGCCATCTTGCAAATGGTTTATGTTATAATCTCATGTGAAGATGGTTTATAAAGAAAGACTGGAATTTTTTAATTGATCTGCAGGAGTGCAGGACATAACTTAAATCTAGGTAACATTGGCCAGACTTCTTTTTTTTTTAAAACCCAGTCTAGAAAGAATTATTCTAAACCAACAGAAATAGCCATAAACAGTGAAACTCTATTGCAGCCTTTCCTTGCAGGAGAAAAAATTAGATAGTAATGACTGGCTTTCTGACAAGCATTTCTGTGTCACAGGTGACACAGTAGCAGCTTTTGAGCACAATTTTAATGAGGTATTATACCTAAATGACTTCTGTTGAAGTCCTTAACCTGAACACTGTAACCTGTGCCAAGTCTGTCTCCCAGTTTTTATTGTTAATGGATATGCTAGATAAAGCTATTGAGGTTCTCCAGCCATGTGAAGCAGTCCAAGCACTATTTTAGATGCTGTCAGGAAGCCTAAGAGATGCTATTAAGAGAATAGTTGTAAACCACCTCCCTGATCTGGTTTGTTTAAACTGAGCATCTAATTAGCACCATACATATTTGTGTAAATACTTCAAAACTGCCATTTTATATTGAAGAGAAAGTATTAGTGTGAAGGACCTGGATGCTATTCAGTTAAATAATTTCTGAGTCCTCTAATGGCTCGTTCTGTCTCATATTTATATTACCTACCAGAACAGTGGTCTGTACAAGTAAGAAAGTCTAATGTGCTACATTAATTGAGCAAAAACTAACTACATCTGTGTTATCTTTCACACTTACGGCTGAACTTGGATTGAGATTGGAGATTCAACAGGTCCGTGCTATTGTGTCCCCAGTGGAGCTCTGTCACCAACATTTATAGCAGCTTTGTAAGGACAGGGACCATATTAAGACGTACCCAGTAGCAAATTTTGTCTGTAAACTGTTCCCTACTGTTGCAACCCAAGTTGGTCAGCAAGTTAGCTTTCCCCAGATTCAGCCAAAATTTAAGCTGATGTATGGGAAATGGGAACAGCAGGGGAATTTAGACTTCAGGTGGAGCTTGATTTCTGAATTTACACAATATTAGAAAGGTACTCACACTCTTTGGTCGCTTGTGTGGTTTTTTTATACAAAAAAAAATATAAAATTTAAATTTTATACAATTCTAAATTGTATAAGGAGGAGTGATATACTTCTTTCAAACATGGAAGAAGAACGTAGGGGATATATATTCAGTACCATGAGGAACCTTTTTACTATTTTTCCAGAGGTGCAAGAGTATTTAGTGTGCAAGACTGTGTTCTTTGTGCAAATACTTCGATCTTATATATGAATGAAGCAAAGTCTTCAAAATAGTATATTCACATCTAATATTAGTAATATTTCAGATCCTGTCTTGGGAATAATTGCTTACAATATAGTTTCCCATTCTTCTGTGTGTAATCCCTTACTTCTGAAAATGGCATGAGTGAGTATCCTGCTTATACCTATAGAATATGGATTATTTCTTTTTTTGTCATTTTATGTTGGAGACATAGTGACAGACACCAATTCCGCTAGATGAAACCCATTTATTCCACTTGCTGAATACAAGCCTTTTTTCAAGTGTGATCTTGGGGGGAGGGAGAGGTTACTGCTGGGGCTTTTTCCAGGTTTTTTGAGCACCATTGAGTGGTTTCAGTGGGAGAACGTCGTGTGGGTGTTTCAGGAGTTGCAAAATCTTTGGAATATAGACTTGAGGCAGAAGGAGTTGTGCAACTTTTCTGTTTTATAGCCTCACCTGTAATCAAAGTAAATGGTGTTTCCTAAATGCCATTAGAGGGTGAAATTAAACAGCAGGAGTTAAATAGGAAACCATTTCTTTGCTCTTGGAATGGAGCCTCACGTCAGCTGGCACTCTCACCCGTCATGGCTCTGACTAGGCAGCTTCCTGCAGCTTGGCAGCCTCCTCCTTTTTCACTGTGTGTGCATCGCTGCCCTTTCGTTGAAGCTTTTCTTCCACGCCCCCAGATGCACGTATCTGGTCCTACCCATCAGCTCTCTCACCATGCAATTTGCCATCAGTCCCCAGAATTTAAGCCCCATGGATCAAACTCTGTTCAGACCTTGCCACATGGGAAAGTTCACGATGCCTCTTCTCTGGCTCAGCTGGCTGGTTCCAGAGCAAAGCTTGGGGAATGGGTTTGCTTTTGCAGAAGAAAAAGTGACCTCTCCAGTAACTGGTGGCAGGAGAGGCCATATCAGTTAGTAGCCTTTGCAACTTTAATTTTAACGATCACCCATTGTAAGGTGACTTGATGAGGTGCTATGTCTCTGTTGTAATTTGTGTATTATGTGGTTCTACGTCCTATTGATTAAGTGATTGTAGACATCAAGGGTAAATGGTTTCCCCCTTAAGCTTCACTTCATAGGCATTCTAGCAATTTGGTTTTAAACACCTTCGCATGAGCACAAAATCTAAATAAAAGTGTCCTTATAAGCAAAAAGGATCCTTATAAAAAATTTAAATAGAAGTTGTGCATTTCACTTTAGATAAACCAATTGCCCCAATCTAAAAATAAAGCTGCTGCAATGGAGTGTTTATTTAGAATAGTGATTATAAGAGTTGATCTATTGAGACATGCTATTATTCTCTCACTGGTTAGCTCACATGAAGTCAAACAGTTTTAAGGGTTTCATTCAATACTCGTAGATATCCATTGCATCTTAGTGACTCTGTATTTCTTACACAATATTTTATAAATGTAATAATAGAAAGAACTGCACC
>VZTV01028869.1:1297-26297 GCA_013400875.1 Anhinga rufa
GCCTCCAGCTGTTCCAGTTAACCTGCAAATGTGGCCATCTGCACCTCAGGAGAAAAAGAAAAGGAGAGATAGAGGGAGGGAGGAAAAGGAGAGAGGAGAGAAGCTCCCGCCAACACCAGCACAAAGCCTAGGCCCTGAGCAGTAGGAATGACCTTGCTCCTTATGACCAGACAAGCACATATTTAAAATCAGAAAAGTTACTAAAGAATAAAGGACCTTTTCTCCCCTAGACCTACAGGAAAAAGAAAAAAAAAAAAAAGTCTTTTCCACTACCTTTTTTCTAGAGCAGGCTGTCTTTCACCTCTGGGGTTATTATTTACTGCATTGCAGGTTTGTCCAATGAACAGGTTTTTCTTACAACTTCTGCCTTTCATTTTTACTTTCTAACACCTCTTCACAGACCCATCTTGTATTATTAAAAAAAAAATGGTGGTCATTGTAATAGATTTATTCCTGCTTCAGACAATTTAAAATGGATCTGCAGGGCACAAAGGCTGAACTATCAAACAAGACCAAAATTCTCAGATAGAAAGTCACAGATCTCACAGTGCACAGCAGCTTCGCTCCTGCCTTTGGGTTCACGGGGCTGAGGTGTCCTTAGGACGTGTGAGTAGTGTTTGCTCAAAGATTATTTTATAAGAGACTTCTGTTGAATCTGGGTCACAAGGAACTGTCACAAAATATTCCCTTTGACATTCATGCACACACTGAAGAGACAGTGGCTGAAAGTGCATGTCCTGTACATCGTTACACTTTGGTAATTTGACAGCAGTTTAATACTAAAAATTCTCCAAGATCCTTGTTACCGAGGGCTCCCCAATAACCCTCCTAGATGAGGATGGGAAGGGCCTCAAAGGGTTTTTAAAATTTTTTTTTAAAGATCTGACTCTGTAAAACAACAAGTTTAATTCCTGTGAAGGGTACCAGGTCAGGGAGGTCAGCACACCTCACCCGAGCTGTGCTGCTCAGCCTCGCCTGCACTCCTATGCAGCGCTTTTGTACTGCAAATCCACCCCCCTTGCCCCCAAAAAGCCTTGTTCTGACACAGGTTAACGAAGCAGCAGTTGGCCTTGTGATGCTTAAATAGACTCAGCATTATCATTGCTCTTAAACTAAAAACAATCCACTTTTTTTGTTTCCTTGTTTTAGGTGCACATCTGCTTCCACCAGTTCATCATAATTTTAACAAAACTCTTAAAATACTGAAAGCGCCCAGTATTGAGCCTGATCTCGCAGGTAGGCAGCGTGAGCTCCTCAGAGCGCATCGTAGTCACCGAACAGGGAATCTACATCTGAGCAGCGTGTATGGACCTGACAGCTATTATTAGATTTTCACCAAGGAAACGCGATTTATCTTCATTCCAATTTTTTTAACTATAATTCATTCCAATGCTAACCCCATTTACAGGGATTTATAACTCACTTGAAAGATTAATTTAGGCATACATAATTTCAAAGGAACAAACCCAATTTTTTTTTCCTTGGAAATACTGAATTTACTTTAAACTTATCAGCTGTGATAGTGTTAGGGCATGTGTGCTTCTAAAGCCTCCTTTAATGATTTTCTCTATTTAAAAGAGTTTTGTGGCCCAACGTTGTTTAATGTTGACTAGCTCTTGGTATTTTCAAGTGAAATACCTCACCCTGACGATACATGCAAGCAGTAACCGCACATTTTTTCCAAACATTTACACTATACTTAGGGAATGTTGGTGGATATGTTAAAAACTGCGATTTGCAGTGGGTTAAAGAACCAATAGTTGCATGCTGAATCAGTAAGTTACTGGTATTTACTCTTTGAATCATGTTAACCAATGCGAAGTGCCAGCAGCATGATCAGAGAAAGGCATTAGCCATCCCCCCAGAGGAAAATAAGCATTCCAGGTAAACCTGTAACTTCATCTGGCCTTTCCAAAAATAATTTCATCTAGAAATTGCCACATCTTTGAAAGCAGCTGGGGTAATGCTCAGCTTTCCAATACCAGAATGTCTGTAACAGCAAACAACATATGTGAATGCTACAAGTGCTGTTGAATATCCAAATTTAATGAGACATTTGGTGCACTGTAGCACAGTTCTGGTGTTAATGGAGTCCCACTTAATTATACCAAATTTCACTTTGGTCCATGGAAGTCTTCAGAAGCAGATAACAAGTAAAGCTGGTAAGCATCTACGTCAAAATAATATATATTCATATGCACTTCAGTCACCGAGATTAGTGACTAATAAGTCATGTTGCACAAACTGTGCATATTGGTGCGTGTGGAGCTCCTCAGATGCTTTAGCTCATCTAGTTTCAAATACTCGTCTCTGACGGGATGCCATGCATCTACTTTATGTCCATATCTGTTCACTGCTAAAAATAGCACAAAGAGATCCTAGATATATGCAAATGACCCATAATCCTCATTTATAAAGAAACCTTTTCACATTGCCTCAATGAGCTAGGAGGGTAACGTCAGATGGGCTCTCACATAAGCATTAATAACGTAAGCGAGAAACAGATGGAAAAGGGGATGAACAGCTATTTCTAAAACCATTAATAAAAATATAGTTAAAACGCCTTGCTATAAAATCTAAACCCACATATTTAATCGATTTGCTTAATCTTGTCAGAACACTTCTGCTTCCCTCGTGCTGCTAATGTGGGTGGGAGCAGCAGAGAACCATGTGCACCCCGTGCAAACAAGCACATCCCTCAGAGGCGTCCACCAGTGTGCAACGCCCTCCTGGCCTCTCCTCAATCATGGGAAACTTCCCTCCTACTCCTCAACTCCCACTCCTGGCTCTCCACAGGGTTTCGCATTGTGCGCTGAGAAACCAATGAACGACTGGAATAAGCTTTCAAACTTAGCAAGAAAGAAGTTTGACTGCAAGAATTTAACTCCCAAGGAGATGGTATGAGAAAGGTCAAAAGACACGGTCAAATGGCAGGCCTTCCAATACTTCAGTGGTGCCACAAGCATTAAGACAACACATTTACATCAGGTGAATAACTCAGACCATCTATCATACTCATGTAAAGTTTTTGGGGGACTATAGTTAGAGGAAAAATGTCTACAAGCTCACACAGATAATGCTGTGACATTTTCATTCTCTCCTTGTTGACCTGAGCAATTTGATCCAGAATTACTATGCAAGCAGCAGAAATGCAGAATGAATTTTTAATAGCACTGTGTGTGGAAGAGAACAAAAGTTCATAAAGTATGTTAAAGTGACTTCATAACACTGGTTTATGTAGCTCTCCACAAAAATAGGCACTCTCAGTTACAGTAGTTAATCCTGACAATTTACAACACATCATAACTCATTCCTGCTGTATGGAGGAATCCACCTCTCAAATGCAAGTGATCTTGCAATCACAGATGAACTCCAGTACTTAAGTACAATGGGATACGTTTCACAGTGTCAGCCCTAATTTTGAGCCTTGACTTTGATTTCCCCTGCCTTGGTGGGTTCCAGTCAGACCCTTGGTGTTACTCTAATGTAGCTTTTTTGTGGTTTTAATATGAATATTGTGTCAAGGATCTGAGATATTAAGAATGACAATACATTATTATTGCAGCAGGGAAATCTCCAGAGTCCTAGAAGTAGGATTTTGAAAACCACAGTCAAAAATCAATAGTAATCCACAAGAATTCATAAAGGAAACATGTCAGTCAGCATCTTTGAATACAAATCTTAAATTTTATCTTAAGCAGACTGGACAAATACAAGTCATTTAAAAGACAGAAGGAGATGAACATGCCCCAGCTTTTCAGGCTGCAGGAAGGACCCTGTCTTGCTTGGCTGCCCCAGGAGTACCCGAGATACCCCTGCCCTTCTCTGCCAGAGCCCCGGGGCTGGCCCGAGCCAGTGCGGCCACAGCATGCATGTGGGCAGGGAAGATACTGCATCCCTGGCACCACCTGTGCCCAGCAGAGACCTGACTCCACCCTGTAAAGCAACCATCCAACAGGATGTAGGGAAAACGAGCTCACCTGCAGTCCCTGATAAATGTGATAATGAGAAGAAACGCTAAGAATTGTACATGCAATGCTTTGATGAATTCACAGCCAGACATCTGTTTGCAAGGTAGCTGGCCCGCTAGCTACCTCCAGCAACAGGACTTATTATTGCTTGGGTTTGATTTACATAACCAAAAATATCTGCAAAATTAATTAAATAAACAATTCATATGTATATGGCTAGCTAGGTATTAATACAGTGTGTTATCAAAACATCCTAATCCCCCTCTCAGGAAGAAGCCTGCTTAAGTAGTGTGGATAAGTCGGTATCACATACAGAAATGTCCATAAGGCGAATGCAAGCGGATGGCCTTTGCCATCTGAAATGTTGCCCAGGGACCCGGTACTTCAGTACAGGACTTACAGCTTATTCTCATCATTCAGATCACTCGCCTATACTCTGACTTGGAAAGAAGTTTTTGAAAGAAAAACAACCTGCAAGGTGCTCAAGATGAATGGTCTTACTCTCTTAAGTAGGAGTTCGTAGCAGTGCTCAGAGGCAGAAAGAAATCTTTCTCTGGACCTCACTCTCCTGTACAATTCGCAGAACAGAAAATCTGGGTTTGATTCACAATAGAGGTGAAGCTATAAGCAAAGGAAGCACACAATGGTTTGAGTCCAAATCCAGTAAAAGACATTAAGAGTTGGTCAAGTGTTCTCAGTACCTTCCTACAATCCTACAGCCTGCACGCTTTCCCACTGCTAATCAAAAACACCTTAAAAAAAAATCTGTTATGTTTTTGGAGGGGAAAGACCAGAGGCTGTAGCTCTGATGGTGGGACAGGGTTTTCAGTTCCTACTCAGGAGACTTCACAACTCTTTTTAAAAGGAAGTACATAGTATTCCCTGGCTGAGCGACACAGGGGCAGTGCTTAATGGCCAAGGAGGATCTGCTAGATATGGGCACTGTGGAAGTCCTCAGTGCCAAAGTCCTCCAACTTCAGCAGCATTTCTTGTTGAGGCCATGGGGAACACTGCTAGAAACTGCAGCAGTCTTCCAGGGCAATCGTGAGACACAGTTTACTGTACATGTGCTATTTATTATGCATATTATTTATTAATGTCTGTAGATTAGTAGACTGCATGACCAAAAACATGCCATCAGCAATGATGGGCATCGAAGCCTGCAGTAAAGGTTTGATCCAAAATTGGTTTCTGTCATTGAAAGATTTTTTTACTGATTCCGGTGAATCTTGGTTCAGGCCCTGAAGCCACTGAGAGGAGCTGCTTTTACTGCAGTAGTCACAGCAGAGATAGCCGAAATCTCCATTACAGTGGCTCTGTCACAGGTACTGCAGGAAGACAAATTCATTTAGGGAGCCCTATTGATACTTGATTTGTTAGATCTCAATTGCAGAGCTCTCCGAAGGATGATATTATCGTACTACGAAATAATTTAAGCTTATAGTCACTGTTCTACTACATGTATCAGCCAAAATGCAAAGGATCAGATCTCCACATCCAGGGTGGAAACCTTTACCATGCATAACTGGTACTGATGTACAAGACAAATTCCTGTAAAAGCTTTTTATGCATGTTTGGTTTCGAGCTTAAAAAAAATAAATCCCAACACCATCAACCCACTGACAGCTAAAAATTAACCTCCTGGCACATCCTGCTGCTCATCTGTGCTTCCCCCACACCCTGTACCTATTTATTCCCAAGACAGCAGCACCCACTTCAAGAATGATTTTTTTCCTCCTTTCATCAGAGCAAATTAGGAATAACCTCACTAAAGCCAACACTGCTACACTGATGAAAAAATTAATCAGCAATGGACTCACACCCTGGGATTTTCTCAAAAATTTGACAGATCTGTTAGTACTGAATTCTCAATCTGCCCTAGTTACCAGATGCAAGTTGGAAGGGCATTGAAAGGACAATAGATGTGCTGATATTTCCTAACTAAAGTTATAAGATATTCTGACAAAAGTAACATTTCTAGGATATCCCCCCCCCCCCCCGCCAAAAAAAAAATCTCTTGAATTTGGGTTTGAATATATTTTTTGCCAAATTTCCCGGTTTTCTTCTCTTCTTTATCTCCCACAGCTGAACTCCCAAACCTAAGATGTTCATTGTCAATAAACACTGTGCCTAAATAAAGGGGATCAGGAAAACGAGCTGCTTGCAATTACTGCCTTATCCACAAGAGAGCACAGTAACCTGAGCACATCCCCAGCCTTTTGTAAATGCCTAGTGTATGTACAGAGCACTGTATAACTCAAAAATTATAATTAAAATGTCTTAGCTCCTGTATTTATAGTAACATTTAAACTACTGTGCTTTCTTGAAGTCAGAGTCATTTACTTGAGAACAGCACACTTTATGGTGAACAGATCTTTGAAACTATACCACGGGGATATGGCACAGCCACATGTAACTCAATATATGTCAACAGCTGTAAAAATATTGGTAGGAGAAGGGAAGAAAAAGCCATGAGCACAGATCAAGTGCCCTGTCTCTCACATCTGACTGTTTTCAGATTCTCCCTCCCTCCTCTCCTCCCCGCCCCCCCCCAAATAATTGGGCAATTTTGGTGCAAGCTGTCATAAAAGCCAAGGCTTCTTTGAGGTTGAATGATCAAAAAGGTTATAAATGAAAATGATTTCAATGTTGGAGGCCTAGCGAGTGACCAAGGCACTTTCTGTAGCAGAAGGGTTTGTTCTAATCTTACCAACTGCATGCTTTCGTCAGAGCATATTCCTAGGGAGTTCACAGCTCCCCAGGGCGAAGCTACAGTAAATTCTGACTAATCCCCTCTGCATACAAATGAGCCCCTGGTAAGAGAAACTGCAGGGTCAGGCAGCTTAGGCACAGCACTGATTCTCCAGGTCTTTGCCTTCAGCAAAGCAAACAAAACGGCACTATATTTTGATTATTTTTTTCTTCCAATGGGACAAGGTTCCTGAAAAATAAAGGTTTAAATCCTAAAATGCAGGACAGGCTGAGGAAAGAGGAAAATAGCAGGGAGAGAAAAGAGCACCTCTCTTCTCATGTGCTCAGGCAATGGGGTAAACAGACAGTATCAGCCCTTTAAAAAATTAATGAATTAACTTTTGCTTGACTAAGGGAGTAGTGGGCTTGGACTAAAATTTAATGTAAAAGGAACATGGCACAAGATAAAATATTTACTAGCCTATTATAAAATAGCAGAATCGAAACCTGCACCTTCATTGGCTGGCATCACCATATCAACACACTATAGAGCACCAAGTCATTTATATTCATTCCCTGGCATTTCAAGGGATCTTTAAATGTTAAATTCTGCACCTATTGCTGCTTTAAAAGTCTTAAGCATTTTTTAATGCATGATGTGATTAATTATTCCAGCTGCGTATTATTCACAAAGCACATATTTGTTAATAATTATTAACTCTTGATAATATGGTATACTCTTGTTTCACAAAAATTCCTTTGAAGCGATTGGATGTACTGCAGTGAAAATGACTGGACACTAACTACCCTGCAGCGCTGAGGAATGGAAGAGGAAGGGGCTGCAGAGTCATCCCCTCTAGAGGTGGGAGCCCCCTGCTCTCCCAGGGATGTGGTACCTGCTTTGGGCACTCAGCACCCGCTGGGATCCAACACAGAGAGTCCTTTGTGACAATTGCTCAGAGCTTTTCTCTCCATAGACCTTCAGAAAATCATGTATATTTTGGATATATACAGAGCCTGGGATGTTTACGCTCTGCAGCCATTTAAGTACAACTCTCAAAGATACCATCCTGCAACCTTGCATATGGTTTTAGAGTATGCAATTTTCACGTATTCACATTTAATATAGATATGAGGTCAAGATGTAGACTGGTTCAATTTTATAGTCTCAAATTTGGTGTTTCTTGCAGAAGATTCTGCAAACTATAAAGACATTTGAATGCTCTACAATTCAACCTTAAAAGTTCTGGTTTAGATTCCTCCTTAACATTAAGCTTCATAAGCTAATAGTTTTCTAACACCTTTTTGTGCTTAAAATTGACTCATTCGAACCTTGCAAGTTCACCCTAAAACTTATTAGCTAAAGTAAATGCTCTTATAGAGTGTTGTGGTATTAAGAAATAATCTAACCGACCAAACCCAAAATGTTGGCTGAGGAAACATCACTGAATAACCAATCCAACAGAGGCTTAACAAGCTACGGGGATGGGTCTGCACCAAGCTTCCACTCTGCTTCACAGCCAACACAGTCCTCAGACCAGTGAGCAGTGGGCACTGCAAATGCCAGCATCTCTTTACAGCTGCGCTCCTGTGTGCCCTGGAGGAGAGGAGAGATGGGGTGGGCTTGCAGATAAACCCCTCCCAAGCTCCGGGCTGGACTCCTGCTGTGTCCCACACGCCCCACCAACATCTCCCTACCTTTTTGTTGGCGGGAGGCTACCAGCCAGAAGTCCTGCTGCAGTTTTAAAAAAAAAACAAAAAACAAAAACACAACACCAACCAACCAAAAAAAATTACTACAAATCCACTATTTACTACTATCCACTACAAATATTTTAAAGTGGCAGCACTCCCATCTACTTGCCATGAGACAGTATTAAATGTTTTGCGCTGTGCCTCAGCCATAAGGAATTGCAGTCTATAAAAGGCACCACTGCACTGAAGGGGGGACTATGTACCACTCCATGGAAAAAAAGTCTCCCATCGCAATCAGGAAAGTGTGTTATAGGGATGACCTTTGGACACAAAGCACAAATCTATCAGTTTGCTACTTTTTACATGCTTCTGGTATTTATCTCTTCTGCACTCCCAACTCATCTTTTAATTAGACAAACTCTCACGAAAGTCAACAAGAGTTTTGTCTGACTTTTGTCTGAGGGTTGGGTTTAGGCTTAATTGGATCACAATTCCAGGGGTAACAAAGAATAAAATGCAGTTCTAGATAGGCACCAAAATCACAATCTTTGGAGCTTTAAAATAAAGCACTTGGCTGGGAGCTGGNNNNGGTGGGGGGGGGGGGGAGGGGCCGAGAAGCTGTGGCAGAGGCTCCACCATCTCCCCGAGGAGGAAATTCTCAGCTCTTCCATCTGCAGACCCAAAGGCACCACTAGCAATAATGCACTGCAGCTATCGACATGTGCCAGTGCCCAGCCACGTGCGCCGGAAAAAGATGAACAAGAATAATAGTTAATCAATGGCATAATTCGATGTCACGTCATTAGTGAATTCGATTACAATTTTGACATACCACTAAAATGCCCACACAAATAAATAGAGATCAGTTTCTTAACACACCTAAAATACATGTTTGAACATAATTATGTTTAAAGGAGAAGCTAATGCTAACATATACAGCATAAAGATGGGTTTCTTTTGTTTCTTTCTATTTCTTATGTAGACTAAGGACCAAATAATTAAACAGCCTAGAACACAATGTCAAAGCATGGCAGCTTTAGCCAAGAGTGTTCCACCATGAGGCTAAGAAACAAAGTGGCTGTGGCACAGAAATCTACAGCACTATACAGTACACGTTACACCTATGCTTTATGAGAACGTACATGTTTAAAATTCCGACAGAATAAATTAGGCTCCTAAGTGACCCATACGGTGAATTTTCCTTTAAAAAGGCAGGAGTTGCTGAAAGCCAAGTTCTTGCTACCGAATTCCTGGACACAGTTTCCAGCTATTCCAATCAAGCAGCTCTGTGGTTGGGCTGGGATTTCAAACTTGCCACAGTATGAAGTCCAGTTTGGGCTATATTCCCTTCCCTCTCTCAGCTTGATGAAGGCTTCCCCGCAAAATCAAAAGGCTTACTGTCAAGTTTTCGATTGGTCTGGGCTTCATGCTATCATATGTGTGGTGATGGCAAGGAATATGAATGCGGCTCTGGCTCCACCATGGGGCCTTGAGGTTTCGTCCAATTCATCCAGGGACCTTATGAAAGTAGAGCGGGTCTCTTTTCATGTATATTCCGACTGCTGAAATTCCCTAGATGCACTGCAGTGTGCAAACGCGGTGTAAAAAAGAACAATAGCTTGAGAAAAACTGAGGCAAGTCTACTGAGTATGCTTAAGATAAACCAGCCGAGCTAATGCAAAAAAACCTGACAGACATTCTTCTGCATTCATAGCTTAATGAAAATAAAACCTTTCAGAAGTGCAGAAAGCTTCTGCATACAAGCAAATATAAAATTGCCATGTTAACTTATAAAAATTGATGCAGGTCTCAAAAATGTAAACATATATATATTTGTATATTTTATCATATATATGTTAATATAATATATNCACATTAATTCTGTTTGCACACCGATTCATTCACCTACAACCTTCTATGTTAGGAATTGTTTTACAGCAGGAACAAGTTAACAGAAAACTAAAATCTCATAGTGATGCAGGTTACAGCATATCATTCCTAAACTGAGTGAGAAAAATCCTTAAGTACTCAAGCTATTATTTCAAGTAACAGCAGCTAAAAACGGAATTTTTTGTTAGGCTTTTGCTGTTGTTGTTGCTGATAATACAGTACAATGCCCCTTTCTGGACGAGCAATAGAATGGTAACAAGCTGCATTTTCATTAACTGCGATATATTCTGTGGTTTAGGCCTATAATGTATTTTAACTGCACTCATATAATTTAATTTTCCTACCAAGAAACTTTGTAACGTGTACATTTGTTGCAACTACATTTACTAAGAACATTCATCACACTGGTTTCAAAGTCACAAGTAGAAAACAATGGTCAATATTTAGAACTTAATAAATTTAGATATTTAACTCTTTACAAGTGCTTTATACATTTTTATGCAAACACTGGACTAACTTACTAACCTTGTTCTACAAACAGCAGGAAGTCTGATAGTCCAGGAGTTTTTCAAGGGCTGGTAAAGGTGACTTATTTGACTCTACTAGAGGCCAAATGCACATATGTGCCCTGCGTTCATCAAGCAAGAGAATACTGAGTTATCACTTATTCCACATAGAATAGGAAGTTCAACATATACATTTCTTATTTGCCACTGTTTAATGATTCACAGCAATAGCCAGGCGGAGTGCTTTCTCTTTGAGTTACTTCCTCTATACTTAAGGGATGATTACTGAATTTGCATTAACTTTATTCTGCCACACAAGTAAACCCCATCTTTCATTACTCTCAATATGAATAAATAATATTAACTAACAGGATCTATGCAAACGTGTGCACATATGCGTGGTCCCATAGAGGAGTATCACCTCCAAAACGTATATATTAAGAACCACCACACTAGAATGAGTTCATGTGTCGAACTTCAGATCTAAGGTCCCAAAGAAAATTACTATTTCTGCTTTGAGTATTCTAGGAAGATCACTGATTTGGTCCACCTACACTGCTGGAACACTAATGTTTACTGTACATGCTACAAATAGATCTCACTAGCTTTATTATACCTTTCGACTCATTATATACATTGATTTATATCCAAAGTTATCCCCAATTACATAAAAAATAGATTTATGTAAGCTAACATTAATGTTGGATGATGCTGAAAAATGTTGGATAGTTTGGGATAAGCGAGGACACTAGAACTGGGCACCTATGACATTAACCTAATTAGTTACTGATAGTTAGTCTTTAGCTGAAGAAGGCAAATTTTATCTTATAGGGTCCCTTCCCAAATAAAGACTGTTACTTCAGTAACTAAGAAATTGCCCAGAGTTGTCATATTGTTTTCAACAGCATCATGATAAATCCTCATGGTATACTCTGCTTCCCACTCTGATCCTTTCCTTTCTGCCAAGATGCAAATTCATTATGCACTATACATAAGAAAGCAAGCGAGAGGGTATACTTTCAAATTCATATCATACATTTCTGATAAGAACTGAAACACTATAGCATCTGAACTCCAACAAATTATTCAGACCACACAATATATACAGACAAAAGTCAGTATTTTAAACAAATATATTTGAATATTTTATTTTAAATAAACCAGAGATAAATCTGGTTTGGGCACTTGTGGGCGATACTGTGAGATAAACAGTCAGTTAACTGCAAGTGAGAAGCAGGGCCAGATCTGTTGCAACTGTACAGGCAAATTAAATGAAAAATGGGTACAAAAGTCCTCAGAAGCCAAAGTATGTCAATGTGATAATATAATTAATTCATATTCTTTGCTCAGTTTTTCATGAATGACCCTCTGCATTAAAAATTGAGAAACCACTGAGAAGCTAGCGTGTACAAAGGACAAGAAAGCTACTCTTGGTCACGGAAGCGAAGAGACAACCAGAAGACACGGGTTCATTTATGTTACTAGGATGAGACATGGTCAAACAAATGTGCTCCTGCAGAGGAGTATCAGAATTTTGTGTAGGGGTTAGCATCAGCACAGTGTTGAACGCGGCATTGCCATCCACGGGGTAGAGGGGTGCATAGGTGAGGGATCAGCTATGCTCACATGATTTCCTGAACTTGCCTGGTCCTGGGGACCGTCTCTCCCATGGTAAAGACATACTGGGAAATAGAGGACAGACCATGAAGATTTCTGTTCTTATAAATACCTCTCTGCTAACTGCAGATTTATATGAGCACATTCCCTAGGGAATCGGCTACACTTTAAGGTCAATATCAGCAAAAAGCAATTGTGTGAGCTGATCAGCCTTCCTCACTCAAGAATACTCGTATTCTGTTTAGTTTTCAGGGAGAGAGACAAGTACAGAAGAGGATTATTTTTACAGTGCCAAGTAGCAGCCTTTGACTGGACATGCCCCTTCTTGATCCTTGAAAATTATCTCCCTACCTTCCCAAGTGTCAGGCTGTTGAAGCTGAAACCCACTGCACAACTGAACTCCTGCCTATATCTGATTAATAAGCAGATGCCTTATTTTAAAATATAACTTTTCTTTAAGTTACATCCTTTTCTTCAGTTTTCAGTTGGAAACTTGGCCTAAATGACAGCTGTGTAGGCCTCACCCCAGCTCGGCTCAGCAGGAGCTCTAATGTACTTCATTCTGGGGCTGGGAGCTGCTTTTAATCTATCAGCACGACTCCGCAGCTGCTGTAAGCTAGCTGAAAATTGTCTGCATACACAGGGTTTAAAATTTTGTAACCCTTTTGGTGCAACTTGCATTTAGGCAGGAACTCAGAAACGCAGCCACCAAGGTCTCTGGAGAGTTAAAGGAAAGCTCGAGACAACAGTCTGCAGGACTCGGAGGGCACACCAGAGACCTCTGAGCAGATTAGGAGTTTTCCTGAGTTCACAAGTTCAAATACCAATTTCCAGTAACTGTTTGAATGGGTTTAGCGTTGTTGTAAGTCTGACAATCAGACTACAAGCCAGGCAAATAAATATTTCTGCTTTATGCTAGATGCCTTTAGCAATTAAAAACATCTCTGTGTATTTTTAATAACAAATGGCCTGTAGTTTGCTCTGCCTTTCGTTTACAGCTTTTAAGAAACTGAAAAAACATTATATCCTCTTCCAAGAAAGCATGCTGCAGAGCAATTACTTCACATTCACAAGACAAACTTCAAACACTCGTAAAGTAAAATGCAACTGTGTAGAAGTGTTAAATCTGCTACTGCCATCAACAGAAACTACACACAGTACAGTAACCCAGCGTCATCTATTCCAGTGGGACTCTGAGAGGACGGATATGAAACTATTGCCAAATATTTACGCTTACAATTCTTACAAAATATCCTGAGTCCCTGAGGGATTAAGCATAATCTCATATATCAACAACCACTACCAACAAAAACTTTAAATATGGCTGCAACATGTTTTCACAAAACTTTATCGTGGTCACTGTTAAAAAATATCTCACTTTTTCTGTTTTTTAGTAAAGAGGCAGCAAAGAACCTCCTCCCTTCAAAAAGCATGGCATCGCTGCTGATCTGCCAGTGCCGGCTGCGAGTCGCTGCCAGGCATGTCCCTCCACGCCTGCCCAGAAGCTCCAGCTCAGCAATAGTCCCTCTGCTGCAGGGATGCAGCTCGCTGGCCCCGCAGCCGCGATCCCCTGCGCTGTGAGCAGGGCAGGCCCCATGGTTAACCACTGAAGGCTCACCTAACATTTTAATCAACTTGGGGCCAGAAGATAGAGCAGCAGCAAACAACCAGAAATTAAAATGTGTAGCGTGGAGCTCTGCAGAAAGCGATCCCAGAGAGCTCCATCAGCCCCACTGGGGGGAAACAGCCTCTTTCCCGCCTGCCCACAAGCACGTTTCCTTTGAATACGCAAGGCCTGAAACTGTTGCTTCTTTTCTAATACACTGCAAGGGGTTCAGCATGGATGGGTTCAAGTATTCGTACAGAACACAAGCATTTCACAAGGCTGCCGTTCAGCATGGCCCTCTTGCCAGACCCTACCCAGCGGAGGCTTGCAGGGATGTGGTACTAACCCTCCCGCAGAGCAAGCTGCACATACATGCGGAACAGTTTTCAAGGGTCTTAAGTAATTTAAGTTGCAAATAAATTTATGGAGACTTTCACAAACACATCTCCTAGCCCAAGAGTATTCCCTGCTAACTTTCCTTCTTCGAGCAGTGGAGATATACAATAAAACCAAAGCAGTAAAAATCAGAAGACCTATTCCTCCATCTTATAATTACTGCTTCTCCTAAGAAAAAGCCTGTTGCTATGTATTTTAAATACTTAAGCACAGAGCCACTGCAGGCTGGAAAGTAGGAACCAAGAGTCTGGGGCATTACCTGCTGCAGGATGCCCGTAAGGAGCTCTCTTCCTGGAGAGGAGGTGCCACAGCCCCAGGCTGGTGGCTGTGTGGTCCTCATGGATGCCTCGTGTATTTTGGCAGTGTTATCCTCCACGAATTCTAGGGACCCCTTCTTTGAACTGACTTTGCTTTTTTTGCATTTGCTAACTTCTTTTCTTCCTCACCCTGTGTGTTAATTGCCCTTCTCTGCTGAGGTCACTTGGGCTTGCCTTTGTGCCAAATCCTTTTGTTCCAGTTGGTGGTCTGTTTGGCCTGGTTGGACCTTTATACTTGACTTTAATTATTGTGTGATTTCATTGTGCAGTGCTTGCAGACTGGCCAATTGACCCATTATGAAAGTATTAAATTCTATACAGTTATGTGCACACGTACACAAACACACACCTCTTTCCTACAGTTTACTTCCTTCGGCAGCCATCTGTAATGGAGCAGGGTCCTGTGCTGTGGAAGCTTTGCCTTAGCTCCTCCGTTTTAATGACTATAATCTACAAGGAGCAGTAAAAACAGCCAGCACAGTGCCCAGTCCCCCAGCTGCCAAATGTACGCCACACTCCAGGAAAAGAAGCTAGGAATGTAACATTACCTGAAATTCATCTCTGTTCCACGTACTCAAAAAATTACCTTTAAGTGCCCACTAGCTTTTGGAAAGGGCCAGAAGAAAACCCACCCTGAAATCAGAGGCCAATTCCAAAATCTCAGATTCCTAGAAGAATTGATATAGCAGCAGCTGTATCTCTTTCATTTGAGTAATTATCATATAATTAAGTGCATGAATTACAAGAGAGCCAAGGCATTAAATTAAAATATTTAATGCTTGTAAATCTGAAAATGATTACTGTGCTGATGTGCAGCTACCGAGCAGCGAAGCTAATGGCAACACGACAGTTCCACCAGCCTCCCATTATTCTGCTGTAGCTTAGAGAAGGCATCAGAATTTTGGGAATCTTTTGCTGAGGAAGAAAATTACCTTTGATTCCTTAACCCTAGCAACTGATCCTTAGAAATTGCACACCTAAGGACTGAAAACAAAAAAGGAAAAAGAAATATCTGAGCTGAAATGTAATGCTTTATCTTGCAGATGCATAGGGAGAATTAAAAGTGGAAACATCTTGTTGAGAATCTTACAGAGAGCTGAACAGAAAGAGCCATTCCCAGCATTTGCTTTACAGTGGGTCATCTTTCGTTACCCAAATTTAGCTTCAACCGAGCTCAGTCAGCAGTTTGCAGGATGGGACTTTCAGCAATTCAAATACACCAGATAACCAGAGATCTCTACTCAAGGCATTTTCATAACTAGACACCTGACAGAAGAAATCCTTGACACAACGAAGTCTAGCTCTTGAGATTTGGGGGCAAGCTGTTTGCAATTCCCTAAAAAAAAAGTGTTGCGTTAAAATTCTTTTCTAAAGCACAGAAAAGCTCATTCATGTTTCTCCAGCGTGTCATTTCTGTTTGCATAAATAAGGCAGGAGTGGGCATTGCCTTAGCCCAAGGGAGATCCATAGGCAGTGCATGAGCTGGGCTTGTGCCAAATCCCTGCAGGTCTCCAGGTGCTGAGACAATTTCGGGGACATTTCTAGACTGGAGATGATGTCCTGCATCCTTACTGCAGGACCAGCCCCAGGGGATACACCAAGCCAGGCCCTCAGGTGGCTCTGCCTCCTGCTGCGGGCTGATGCCATCCTCCACAGCAAGGGCATGGACATGACCTCAGTGCATTGCCAGGCTGGGGAGACTCAACACAACATTTCAGCTCTTTTCTGTATTTACACTGCTATTTTAAAATTTGAAAAATGACCAAGAAACCCAACATATATTTGGCTGGTATTTCACTGAAGAATCCCTCTGTTTCACAGAAGCACAACTGCCATGAAACTGCAACAAATGCAGTGCACACAGTACACTGGAATGGAGGATTAATGGCTTCAGGCAGTCTAAGGGATAATGGCTAAGGGCGTTCCAGAACTTCTGACCAGGACTTTTCCTGAAACCCCCAAAAGTCACCAAGACCTAGGCACTCAAGTGAGCTATAGCCTTTAATTAACATGGAGAAAGGTGATTCTTAGGTACCAAATGAATGGCTTTTAATTACAGCATCTGGAAAAAGGAAAAGGTACTTTCAAAGAGATGCCTAAAGCATATTTAGTATTCTTTTTAAGAGGAAAGTGACATAGAAATAGATCTAATGAGAATATTCAATTTCTTTTCTTGACAATACTTACTACCTTTAGGTCTCCTGCCCCAATGCCATTGCTATCCTACAGGGTTTCCCCCCCCCAAAAAAAAAATTCTTCATATTTTTTTTCTGGGCTCATCTTTCTCTTATGTCTCATGTAACTTGGAATGACAGCAACAGAAATCAGTGGCAATGGGCGAGTACCAGCCTAAGTGTTATAATGCACAACACAGATGAGTCTGGCCCATGTGTGTGAAGATGTCAGTTTGCAAGGTTGCTGGAAGGCCACTTTTTGGCCTTGGCTTTGGGAAAAGGATGCATCTCCTCTCAATTGTCAAGTGATGCTCCCTGTTACAAAGGTTGAACAGTGGAAGACATTAATACTGTTCTAAATACTTCAGGTACATAGATAGGCTAATAACTTGTGTAGTAATCTCCAAAGCATCCGACTTTCATGTGCCAAATACTTTATCATCACAAGGTGGTAATAAGAAATTGCCACAAGGGAAGAGTAACCTTTTCCTAGCGGTAAGGAAGCCAGGATTTCAGAGTTACTATGTAATTAATTCGCTTTTCAGGAATCAAAACACCCTAAAGCAAAAACAAGTTCAACAGACTTGTAATAACATACTATTGTAGTGTTAAGCCCTCTTATTCCTCAGCAAAAATCTTGCCTTTCCACATCGTCTCGACCGTGAAATCCCTGACCCACACTGTAACCATCTCCTGCCTTAACTAGAGCATTTTCCTTTGCTGTGGTCTCCTTTCATCTTGGCTTTCCAGTCCCTGGCAGGGTCAAGGTGCTCACACTAAGACCATCTCACTGTCCTGTGGCTCTAACTCCGAGATCCTCCCACCCAATAAGCCTTTCCTGGATTTGTTTTGCCTCACACATTTAAAGTTCAGATCCTTCTAAACTTCACAGGTGTGAACAATTTCTTGCTAAACACACCTTGGCCACACTTGTGTATGCTGCTAGTAGGTTCCAGCTTGACTTCCTTAGGACTTGGATTGGATCCCACTGCCGCTAGTCCTCAGCGGAAATAATCGCAACGAAGTGGAGGAAATCAAACCTGTATGAAATCAGGGTAAGACACACCAGGATGGGTCACCTGCCCCGACAGATACCACTGCACTTGTAGGTGCCTGACGACTGCCCATGCAAAGCTCTCCACCACCTTCTGTAAACCTCTGCAAACTGAGCACAGATCTGCACCTTCATATGCTGCACCCAGTGTCCCAGGTACTCTGGTTGCCCAAGTTAAGCAGCAGGCCTTATCTGATATGCTTTGCAGAGGATGTGCTGTGTAAAAATATCAAATACAGAAATGCTCAATATACTTCAAAGTATATACTCTGCTTACGAACGTTTTTTTAACATGGATCACTCACAGCTAGAGCAGAAACTATCAGTTAATTTTCAGCATGGACCTCCCAGGAAGGTGAGGTTATACCTGTCCTTTCTGGCAAGACTTTAAAGGGCTGCTTCCTTTATTTTGTTGTATTTTCTAAAAAAGCAAATGTTATTTGGCTGTTAATAAAGATCAACACTGACAGTAGCTGTAATTATATATAAACCAGCTGATAATTAAAAAATAATTAAATTTAGATACATAGTTGATATTATATATAATATTTTAAAAGTTGGCCCTCTTCAGGGATGTATCAATTGAGAAAGAAGATAGATGTTACTGAAGACATTTTTGCAATCATGGGAAGCAGGACATGGCTTAGAAGTTGAAAAGATTATGCAAGTGCAATGATTTTTGACACAGGGGGCAGGAGTTGTACTTGGGTTTCATTCCCCTTTTCATCAAAAGGCTAATTTGCCCCATTTTACATTCTGTTTATGTGGTCTGTTTTATAAAATCCAGTGTACTGTTTTCTGATTCTGTATTCAGTGAGCATGTGCAGGCAGGGAGTCAACAAGGGACCACAACTGACATTGCAGTACGAGTAGAAGAGCAACTGTGGAAAGGTTACCACTGACACACACAGACAAGAGATTGAATTTACCAGTTGTCCTGATGGACAGCCTTAATTTGGGCAATTATACCCTGCTCAATATGGATAAACACTGTATATCATCCTAATTTTAACTTGGAAGAGGAGAGAGATTAGGGCAGCACGGATAAACTATTTATCTATGCATACAGCACAATACATGTTTCACTCTGTAGCAGTATACATAAAATACAAATGTAATCTATGTGCTTGCAAAAGAGTTTAGGTCAGCTGTCACAGTGAAATTGGTTGTGGTTTTATTATTGCATGCTTAGTAAACACTAAAAGCACTAAACCAAACCATAGGCCACTCTCAGGGACCAGAACCTGCTAAAATACTGAACCCCTTCCGGGTTTGTTTGTGCGTTTGTTTTGATAGAGGTATCTGTAGTCTGAATACAATCATGGCCTGGTTCCACTTCCAACAACAGCAGAAATTTTGCCATTAATTTTAACAACAACAACATTTAAAGGCAAATTTACAAAGTAGTACACAGGATAGTAGCTTTGTTAATGCCGAAAGAACTAATCCAGTTAAGCATCTGTGAAGGATCAGAATTACTCATGGGACAGAGCAACACTGCACATCCTTGTGCACTAAACATTATCACCACATTCGTGCCACAGCACCTGTAGTCCCAATACACAACTTGGCAAATACACAGGGCCTGTGTGTGACCCAGGTGCGGCTGCCCACACGCGGGCTCCACCTCCCTGGCATCGGCCTCAGCGCTACTCACTACAGCCATTCTCTCTCAGACACAAGTTTTCTTCTACCTAGCCATGCTTCCCTACAAAAAGGCAAAATAACTCTACACAACCTGGAAGACCTGTTCTCCCCCTGCCACCTACAGCTGCCTACACTGCAGAAAGCAGAGGCCAAGTCTTTGGGGAAGCAGCCCCTCCTGGCTTCGCACCTTCCCCCGGGAGGCTGTGCCTGCTGCGCGGTGGAGGTGGCCTTCCTGGCTCTCCCACGCGCTGGGGAGCGCCCGGGGCTCCTCTCCTCTCCTCTGCCTGCCTCCTGCGCCGGTGGTGTGCTGTGCAGCCGGCTGCTTCGCCAGCTCCTGCCCCCAACGCCCTCACAACAGCTGTGGGCTTAATTATCAAAATAACATTTTAATAGTCTCATAACTGAACTCCCTTCCAAACATGCCATGGAGAGGCTGCAAAGATTCTTTTAACATCTTCAGCTAAACTTACTAATAGGCTGCATTTAAGCGATTAGGCTGTCCTAATGCGTGCCATTTACTGCTGGAGCCATCCCTCCCACCTCAAATTGCTGCTTGCTGTCTCTCATTTCCTAAGTGACTCTATTATCTGCAAGAGTATCGAGGTGGTCAGTGCTCCCACATACCAGACCTCTGAGGAAAGCAGAAGACCAGGAAATTATCATGAAGGTAGCATTCCTGCCTCTCATAATCTTTTTATTTTTTCTTTTTAAAGGGACTAATACATTGCTACCCAATCGGCACTCCCAAGGAAGTGAATGTACTAGGTGTACTTACGCAAATTATTTAAGATCACTAGGGGCTTTCTTGCTTTTAAGACTTAAAAAAAAAAAAAAAAAAGAGATTTTCTATGACAAGCATTAGTTTCCTTTTTTACTACCTTCACAACTGAACCATTTCTTGCTTTGTAAAGTAATTCTAAAGGGACTCCAAACTAGTATTTAGTTGCCAAGTTAACTTTTCTGAACAAACTCCAGAGTAAAAGGTGAATGGACATTGAAACAGTGCTGTGATTTCTCCTCAGTAAATAAGCCATCTCTTCAGCAAACTTTCCTTCCCATTTCCTACTTTTTATAATTTCTTTTCATACCATTGTTATTGGAGTTGGGTAAATATTTATTCTCAATAGAAATTTTAATGACAGCAATTAGGAAATTGATGAGTTCATCCATGTCTCCTCCCTCCTCACAGATTTCTCTGTTTCAAGAACTTTTTTTTTTTAAACTGCAAATATATGTACACTCAGCTTGGTCCACCGTATCTCACGCTGAGGCTCCTTGCAAGTCTGAAGCAGGTATGGCAAGACATTTATTCCTATGAACATGGGGACCTGCTATGAAAAAGAAAAGCTTTAGTGTCTCTGTAGCTCTCCAAATGAAGTCCTAGCTGCACTAAGCTCTTCCACTTGACTTTGATGGGATCAGGATTTCATCCCCTCTCACAACAGTAAATATCTAGCTATATTCTTGGGAAAAAGAAACAGATTTTTTAAATAGATTTTTTTAAAGAGTTTATTACTTCTGATAATAGCTTAGAATAACACCCTGTATTGTCAGCTGAGCGGCCCGCAGTGCCACAGCAGCGTTTCTGCTCACGTCCATTCTGTAAAAGGGTTGGTCTGTTCTGCCCAAAGAACATTACTGGCCAAGATACGACACCTCATTGTAACCGATGTGCTATTTTTACTCAATTTTACAGCTGAGTTAAGCAAGGCACTGGGTTGTTGCATGAATTTTCTACGGTCACCCAGCCTATAGATCTGCAGTCTGCCCCCTCCCCGTTAGCCAAGTGAACCATTTGTTGGTTAGTCAAGTTCATTTTGGTTGGTCAGGAAAAATCTGCTTGTGTGTGTTTCGTCTGTTGTGCAGTGAGCCAAGGCCTGTGTCCACCCAGCAGATGGGGGAGCAGAAGCACTGGCCTCCGCAGATGGAGCCTCCGTACCCTGCCCTTGCTTAACTCACCTGGGAGATGACCCACTAAGAGAGCCAAATATCTCTAATTTGTCTTTACCACTATTTGTTGTTAGCCTTCCTTATGCTTTAACAAAGAATGCAAGCAATCAAGGTGCAATAAAAAAATAAAATGGAACAGCATTACTCTGGCCACAGGCTGTAAGTTCACAAACTCAGGTCCAAAGGAAGTGCTTCCCGCAAGCCTGCAGTGGTGTTGGAGTCAATGCCCCTGTGTCACAGGAGCACAGGCTACGTAAACCCAAAGGTGTGGATCCATAGGTGTGGCTGCCAGTAACATGCTGCATAGTGCTAACTCTCAAACTATACCACAATCAAATTATTTATTCTAATACAGAAAAACTGAATATAGACCTCTTTCTTCATTGCTATTCATTATCTCTTACAGCCTAACAGTATCTTTAGAAATCCCAGGATGATCAGCAAATCCAGGGAGATTTAAACTATATTTTTGTATTAAAATAGTCAAGGATGTAGGTGACACATTGTGGCCCCATGTAATTTAAATGCGATAGATTTAAAGGTAAAAAGCTCTTTGCAGTCTGTTGCAGAGAATGGGCCAGATTCCCGTCTCAATTTCAGAAAGATAAACCCAGACTAACAACGCCAACTTCTGAATGTTGGAGTTACTCCAGATTTACATTGGGTGTAACAGATTAAAATATAAGCTATTGTGTTCACATCTTGTTCTCTCTAAATGAAATATTTATCGATGCATTATAAATAGGTAGGAAAAGCTAGTGCATGGTTCTGCTACTTCAAGTTGCCCAAATCTCCTAATTATAAACAGGGAGCAGAGCTTTAAAAAGGACATTCCTCTTCCTTTCCTCATCACAATATCATCTTCAAAACTAGAATATTAAAGAAATAGAAACCAGGGTTTTTAAGGTTTTTACAGTCTGTGCTCCAGGGGAAAACAGGCACTCAGCTACGACTGAAATTGCTTCACAACATGCGCTTCTGGGCCTGTGTTATCCTCACTCCACAGATGAGCAGAAAATATAGTTTGTTTCTTTTTTTTCCCCCCCCTGGTTTGGCATCTGTGGCTCACTTAATGCTCCTGGATCCTGCAATGTTCTCAGGGAGAGACAAAGAGCGCTGGCTGAATATTTTACTGGAGAAAAAACCCTGCTCCTGTCTTCTGTAAGCGTGCTTTTGTGCATCCTTAAAATGACCCCTTATAGAGATCATGCGAAGAAAAATAAAACCACAGCCCTTTTGTTCACAAAAAAGCAGAATCTTTAGGGTCAATCGCTTCCCTTCACAGAGCTAAGATCAGCGCTTCGTTTCAAAACTCATCAAAACCAGTCATCTATCATTAAAATATTAACCTATTTCTAAAAACAATACAGAAGATGTGTCCTCCTGCACACCTGCTGGCAGGATGGATGCCCTGGGCCAGCCTGCGCATGGCCCCTTTTCACCACCAGCCTCCTCCTCCTCAGCCTCCTGCCAGCCCGGCGCACAATGCACCCTCCAGCCCCACGCAAGTGCAGAGTTACAAAACCATGGGCAGCTGTTATTCCTCATCCATGTTTATATTTAAGAAAGGAAAGGCGATTGCTTTGTCTAGAGTTCAACCCCTGAAATGAGGCTGAATGATACGTGCTGCTGGCACACAGTGTGTGGTTGGGACTCTGAGTGGGTAATCTGGACTTCATGGCCCAAACCTGGCCAACGCACACCACATTATTCAGCAGCCAGCTGACCACCTGCAATTCCGTGCTTTGCTGCGGGCAGACAGCAGAGCAGGCTTTTGGGTAGAAAATAGCAAGGCCACAAGGCCTGGGCACATACTGTGATCCTTCCAAGACCCCAAGCACTAAAATGATCTGAAACCCAAAGGCAGTCTTCTCACCAAGATTATACTCGAGCTCCCAGGTTCACATCTTTTCATCCACTAATCATCTCATCATACAACACAGCTGAACATGCAAAACTCCTATGGACTTCAGCGCTCTTTGTCCATGGCAAAAATGTATTTAGCCATGTTATTTGTCAATTAATTTAGGTTTATTATCAGCCCTTATAGGCATTTGCATTTCTGGTTAAGTGATACACTGCCATGCCCATGAAGCTCTTATTTTTTGCTCACCTGTAAGTGCATTGAGGAGTTCAGTCAAGTAAAAAAAAAATTCTGCAAAAACACCAGCTGGCCAGTGGTACAACTAACATGAAGAAATGGAAAGCTGGTGATGAACCTCTGAACCTCTGTGGTGGAGCTTGAAGCAATGGTCTAATTTCAATGTAGTTTTCACCTCAGGGAGAGGTTCACGGTTGTGGTTTTTGACCCTGCTCAAGTATAATACATATCAGACTGTAATGCTAAGATCAGTCCATTGCCACCCCAAAAGTTAAAAACAGTAACAGAGAATGAGCTCACAGTGCACTTGCCACTCTCCAAAACTATGGGCTACCTGTTTGAGCAGCATCCCTGCATGGCCCCAGCAGACCACCGTGGGCTTCCGCTCTGCCACCGGCTCCTACCCCTGCTGCCTAAGCAGGGTTATAAATGGGCATGCTACTAAACACACTCTTTGCTGTCATTGAATGAAACCAGTTTCCTTCACAACTTAATTTGTGAGTGCATTTGGTTTCTGGCAGAAAAGACAGGACGGTCAAATTTTATCCTTGAGCCAACAATAATCTGCGTCCTCTGCAGAGCGCTAGAAGAAAGAGAAGTTTTTAACTTTCATAAAGCATAATAAAATATTGTTTAGGTTGATGTGGTGCTGCAGAAAGCTCATACAGAAAGTATATGCTGGTCTCCTGTTGTTGAGAGCAGGGAATACACTGCCTGTGACTAGAATATGGTACATTATTTGAACTACAGCAAGGCGCTAGGAAGTCCTTGCTGATTCTGATGCAGGCAATGAAGAAATGTCCTGAGAGTTCAGGAGCAGAGAAGATTTATACCATATCCGTGATATTTATATTAATAAATGATTCATGTTATTGCAAGGACCACCGCTCGAAATACTTTGCCTTCAGAATTGTGGACAAACAAAAAAAAATTGTGTTTCCCAGGATCCACTGATGTGGGTTTACATGGTACTCTAATGTAATCACAAGAACATTAAACAGTACGAAAGTCTTCTCTCTTTTCCATGGCTGATTAAGCAGTTGGGAACAGAGAATTTACTGTGAAAAAAGCAAACAATTATATGCTATCTGAGGTAAACATTACCTTAGTAATGGAAGCTGAGCTTTAGAACCTTATTGTCAGTAGGGATTAGCATTATAATACTTAAAATGACATTTATAACACTTACTGAAATTACAAGAATGAAGTCTGTGGAGACAGAGAAATGAAATCAGCTCAATGTGTTTTTATAAGAATACTGAAATCTAAGTCCCTTAGAGAAAAGATATAGACATTAACAGTTTTTGCAGGCTTCCATTAGCTGTTCAAATTTGAATACTGTTTCTTAGGTGAGCTCTAATCTTCTTTGAATCCTCCCAACACAT
>VZTV01028876.1:0-14682 GCA_013400875.1 Anhinga rufa
TGCTGCTCATAAATAGCCTTCTCTTTACTGTGCAGTTCTGAAGTAGTGAAGAAAACATGGCTATTTGAGTGTAAAATTTACAAAGGCAGATCCAAGAAAAATGCATCAGCTGTGATAAAAAAGGCATTTTGCACCCTGTTTCCATATTGCCTCTTTAGAGTGGGCTAGGTAAAGGATGATTACAGCATCCACTGTTTAGATGCACAGAGTATAATAATTGCTACTATTTTCCATCTTAATAAATAGTTGGAGAAAGAGAAACAGACTTGAAGAACAAAATGCATAAACATCCCATTGATTTTTAAGATGCTATGATGCACTTGTCCCCTAATTGAAGTGGCTCTGGATACTGGATTCCTACTGTATAGTCTCTCCATCTAGTGGTTAGGTGGATGGAATGCCATATATTCTTCATAACCTTTCAAGAGGTTCACAACTGAAAATGACTGGGAGCTGTTAAAATATGAAGGAAATGCTTTATAAGAGAAAGCACATAGCTACATTAAGTAAGGAGGAGAGACTAGGGTAAATGCAAAATTCATGGGGAATTCATGAAAACAATCAGCTTAGATCTTCATCACTGAAGCTTTCCCTTCTTAATAGCTAAATTAGATCCAACTCTCCTTATATATATTTTTTCTATATATATATATACTTTTATATATATAAATATATATATATACTTTTATATATATAAAAATATATATATATAAAACCCCAGATTGCCCATGGATGAAGGGAATATGCACAGTTGTACATGTTAGTGCCTTACAGGGGTAAGGATATGTGCCTTTGGCACTGCGGGCCTCGCAGTTGCCTGCAAGATGCAGCAACACCACCTCTGTGTACAAACATCCCTCAGGTCTTTCCTGGCACCTGTGCCTTCTTCTGAGCAGGTGAAGTGCCACCACTACTCCCTTGGTCCCACAATTCATGGACAGCTAAATACAGAGGGAGCTGAGCAGGGGCTGCAGTAGGTCAAACCCTTGGGTCTGGAGCACAGGAGGGGCAGGCTGTCCCCTTGGGCAGGGCACTGCCCAGGGCTCTTCTCCCATATGGAGCCACGTGGTGGCTAAGAAAAATATTTAAAGCAGTAAACCCCTCACCGGAGGCTGGGGGCTGCTGTCCTGTTTTGTCTGGGCTAGAAAGGTCCAGCATTTAGCCAAAAAAAGCCCATGGGCTCAGCTGCGGTTGCTACCTGGCTGCTCCCTCCAGAGATGGGCTGACTGAGGCAGTTGACTTGGCAGCAGAGAGGTCGGGACTGGCCCTTGCATGCATTGGGTAACCAGAACCTCTTACTGTAAAATCATTTCATAGGTCCCATAGCCTTATTATTCTTTCCCACACCATTGTACAACAGTGTTCATGTGTTTGGAAGGTACTGGCTAGCTTTCTGCAAGCAAAAGGACAGACCGTTCTCTTTAGAGGAAGCCAAGTTCCCTCTAGGTCGTGGCGTTTCCCCAGGTCCCTGTTGTGACATGCCTGCATGTTTGCCTACACCCAGTCAGAGGCTGTTCTCTGAGGTTCCTGGCAGAGTACCTGCCTCAGCAGATATTTGGAGTCCCTTTCTCCAACTTAACAAGCTCCATAGTTACAGCAAAAGCTGTTTACATCCCTTTTTACTAACCTCCTCCATTTCCTATTGTAACCTCCCCTTTTCAGTGATTTATGACCCCTCCGGACTTTGATCAGTGCTCTTGAAATTTTCCATTCTCTGCCCAGAGTTCCCCAGTTTCTTCTTTTTCAATGCATGAAATAACACTGCAGCCCATCACTTGGTGAGTAATAAATATATCTGCTACATCTTGTCAGCTGGGAGGGGACGCAGCTTTTGAGGTCAACCAAGCAATGTGTCACTTGGGCCCCTTTTGAGGATATTTCTACCACTGCCATCCTCCTCACTGAATAATCCCATGGCTTCTCCCATGCTCTGTGGCCTGTCACATCTGGTATATCTGCTCAGCACACTGCTGTAGTCATCTAACTACTCATGTCTAGCTTGCATGTCAGATTGAGTGGAAAAGGAGAGTGAAAGGGAGCATTGGGTATAGATGTGAGATGCAGCTTGGCTACAGGGCAAATCCAGACGAGAGCTAATTGTGCCAGTCTTATGCTCAGTGACTGAGATTAGGCAAGCTTACCTGTTGCTGCCTCTTGCTGAGTTCTGAAAAAAACAAAATATTTTTGCTACCTACCAGGATGAAATTAGGGGAAACACACCATTTTGTCATTATAAAAATCTCAACACCTCCCCCTGCTTTTCTTTTTGTAAAATATAGTTCCTTCCCTACATTAGAACAGGACTCCCAGATTTGGCAGGAGATGCTCTTTGTCCCAGTGAAAACAGCTGAGTTTATAGCAAAGACATGTTTTTCAGCCATCCTAAATAGATACCTTTTGATCCCAATGGGCCAGTATTTCTTGTGTCATTTTTAAGATGCGGTTTAGATCCTCTATGTATTTTAAATGTATATTATATACCCCACATCTTCACATTTTGATTGGGCTTTATGAACTCGGCTATTCTAGAACATTATTGGAATCTGTTTTTTCTCATCACCGTCTTCTATCAGTTGTCTGTCCAGATACTGGGCATTTCTGGTAGGCAATTCCATTTGACTTCTGAAAATACAGAGTAGCAATTATATTAAATTGTCCAGTAGTTTTAAAATAAGAAATAGAATATTTTTAATGTTAAATTGCCTACTGCTTTTTCACCTGCAAAACTGTAATCTTTCTGTAGGTTACATCAACTTGAGCTATATTTTGCTGGAGGCCTTCCAGCACCTATAAACAGAGAACTTCTAAAGATAATACCTTCTAAAGGTAGGCTGCAAAGCTGCAAAGACAATGAAACCAAGACTATGTAGATTAATATAGTGCATGGTTTCAAAAACAAAACTCTCAGGGCAATTCCTACAAAGTAGTCTAACACTTCTTGAAATCCTCTGGCATTTCTTGTATTGCTAAGGTACCCCAGAATGTAGCAGGGTGATACCACAACCACCCAGAGACTCCGCTGCTTGCCTTCACCACTATCAAAGCAGCCGTGTTTGGGCTGAAGTGGCTTGGGGAGGTGGAAGGAGCATAGCAAACACGATCACACAGTTCAGCTCTTTTTCCGAGATGGGGCACAAGGCTATGGGAAGGACAGTTACACAACAGCCCAGCAGCATGCTCCGAGGCACCAAGCAATACGACTCTTCTGCCCCTTCAGTCGTGCAAGCACAACTTCAGCACCTCACATGTCCTGTGCATGAAGCCAAGCAAACCACCAGCATGCTGTCTCCATCCTCGGGCATATCTATTTAAAACAGCAACTTTGATGCTGCAATTTTCTGGTGGCCAGAACAGCAAGAAAAAGTGAGATTACTGACACTGAGGAAGCAGATGAGTTACCTAAGCATAAAATTTAGTTAACAGCTACAGCAGCTCTGGACATCAAATAAAAATCAAGAGAAGCATCAAGTACATTTGGGGTTCATTGCAAGGGATGCCTAGAGGTCATTTGTCCTTTGGACTCATCATACCATCCTTGTCCCCTCTGGAAAGCTGGGACATCCAGGTCACCTGGGATTTAGAGACATTAAGGAAGGACATACTTTATGATCCTTCCTCACTTCTGGTCCATTGCTTGCATTTCTTACTGCAACTCCATACTTTTAATCCTTTCTCTGCAACAGTGAGAATGTAAATGTACTTTTTTTAAAAAAAAAAAAGAAGAAAGAAAGTACTTTCAAAAAACCCCTGAAGTTCTAATTTGGGATCTGGACTGTAAGAAAATCATATTATAGAATTATAATATGAAGCACATAAAAGTGAAAACAATTAGCTATGTTGGTGTAAGCATGGAAGTTAAAGACATTGTGAGCATGACAGCTAACTGAGTTTGCTTTCCAATAGGTTTGTCTCATGACAAATGAGTTTTTAAACTCAATTATAGAAGACTGCAGTGGAAGGTCACCCTTAAAAGACACTGGGGACACATTATGAATGTCCTATTTCAGGAACAGCTGTGATCAGAGCTTTCTCCTTTTTAATTATCAGAAGAGGAAGATGAAAGGGAAAAAATAAAAAAAAAAATAAAACCAGAACCTAGAGTGGATTCTCTAGTGTCTAATTTGAGTTCATTTCACATTGCATTTTTCTTCTTGATGAGAACATTAATATGGATCCTTCTGCTCTGGTGAAATGTGAGGAACTCAGTGTCAAAGACCTCTGTCCACCTAATAAGTTTCAAAACCTCAATAAAATTTACAAGGAAGATACTGGGATCAACAGACAGACAGATTTATTAACATATTGACGCAGACATAGTGACAATGCAGGCTTCCCTTCCTAAGGAAATAAGCTAAAGATGTGAAAATAGAAGGATACATACCAAAATCACACCCATAGTCACTTCAGTTTTACACATCTTTCCTTCCCTTCTTTCTGATCTATATATTTTTCTGTGCAGAGGGTAAACTCTTGCAAACTCTTCAGGACAGAGATATTATCTAAACACAGAGGGAAAATGTGCTGACAGATGCCTCTGCCTTTATTGAAGATCTTTAGCTGTAGATGCCATGGCTAGCTGGGGCTTTGTGTTCCTCAGTTAATATTAAACTTGTAACATAGCTGGAACTAACATGGGATCCTCGATTCTTCAGTCAGAGATAATTCCCATTAGTCATGAAAAATTTAGTTCAAATGAGCAATACAGGATTGGATCATTATCTATTATTAATCCTTTTTTCAAGCTAAAGTAGTTATGAGATAAACAAGTTCTATTCATGCAAAAAAAAAAAAAAAAGAATATTCCCCAGTGTTTTCAGGAGGGATGGATTTTATTTTGTAATTGCCTTTTTGCATAAAATCATTGGAAGACTGTACAGGAAAAATACTTGTTATTTTTTAGCAGACTAAGTTGATGTGTGTTTTATTTACTTTCAACAGGAACATATCTACAGAAATTCCAGATAGAACCAACCACTCTAGAAGGCTAGAATCATAATTACCTGAAAACACAGTGTCAGCCTATTGTTTTGCTTTCCATATGTACTTACCCTGTTGCTGTGTGTTTTTAACTCACAGTCCAATACACAAACATGTTATGCAAAAGCACCCACACCACAAAGAGGTAGGTAAAGCTCTGACTATTTCCACTGCATTAGCATGTGCAAGTTGTACACCAGGCAACAGGAGATGACATTTGACTTGGGTGATTAGTGGCTTCCACCTTTAACTGTGTTCTGTTCATTTACAGGGTTGTGCACATCAATGTTCTCCTGCATCAGCTTAAACCCATTTGTGTCCAACTTTTTTTTGTATTAGGTAAAGTTTGGATGCATTGCATTCCTGGGAGCTGCCTTTTGCTTATTTATGTTTGTAGTTTTAAAGGGGCTTAGTTCCTTTGGGAGCAGTTTACTCTCAAGTACCGCATTCAGGAGGCAAAAAGATCTTAAAGTGGATATAAATTACATTTGGCTGAGTACAAGACTCAATCAATACACTTTAAACATTTGAATACTTCCTGAAATCCTGCTGGCACATCTGGGTTTGCTAAACACACGCTGGGGGGAAGTTGAGGAATTAACCATAACCTTGTGAGACCAGTGTGCTGAGGCTCCATCTAGTCAGTGGAGAGAGACTGGCTCCAAAATTAGCCTCCTTGCAGAGTTTGCTTTTTTCTGTTGGCTGAAAAGGTGTTTAGGGAGACCAGCCCTGCTATGGAGTTAATATTTTTAAGTGTTTCCTAAGAAAAATAAAAATTGGCTGTTATTTTAATGTTTAACCTCTGTCTTAGAGATCTAGACTCCAAAAGGGTGTGATGCTTCAGTCCAGAACAGATCAAAGGAGAGTACATTTTGAAGCACAGACTATACTTTAAATACTTTCACGGCAGAGCTGGGTTTGCCCACAGACTGTAGCTACTGGTAAATTCATGATAGCAAGATGGGCTGGTGTACCATCACTTTGAAATTGACCATTTAAATCTGCACTTCCTGTTTACCCAGTTCTACTCCATTTCCCCAAAAAATCCCAATACCGTAGCTGAACTATGTCAGTATTTGGCACGCTTTTTTAAGAGCGCAAAAAACCTACTTTTGATTATTATAAAGAGTGAGGCCCTTTTATCAAAATGGTTAACTACCTGGAAGAAATAGTCTAGAAAGGATGAATCCTACTGCTTAAAACTTCATAAAGTGTTGTTTGCAAGGCTTCTCTAGTGTCCAGCTCTGAGTGTGAACACTGCCAACCCTACACCAGGCCAGATGAGGCTTTGTCTTAGCCAAGCCTTGAAAACATACCAGGACAGAGGTACTAAGCACAGTCCTAGTGTTGCTCTGCTGTTTCTGCACCCTGAACAGAAAATGCTTCTGTTGGTTCACTTGTGCTTCATAATGCTTCTCCATCTCAAGCAAGTCCTATATATTGGAATAACTTGAGTGAAAACATTGTACAATTGTACCAAATACCATACCTGAAAAGCAGCTGGAGATGACCTACCAGCTATAAAGGTCTAGATGCTAACTTTGTCACCTTTCTGCTTTTGCTCCAACCTCCACTGGGACTGTGGTTTATGCTTGCATGAAGCATAATGTCTGCAGGGCTTCCCATGGGGCCTGGTGGAGACAATGGAAGCCTTCGCACTGCATTCACTCACTTTTGGGTTTGGGTTTGTTTTGCTTCTGGAACTACAATGTTGGTTATCATTCTTAAATACTATCTTTTTTCACCTTCCTCTAGGTTGGAAAAATCCACAAGAATGCTGCCCGCAAAAGAGAATACCACGTACTCTTCATGGTGATCACTACAGTTATCTGTTATCTCATGTGTTGGATTCCCTACGGAGTTATAGCATTACTTGCAACATTTGGTAAGCCAGGTGTGGTGACTCCAGTTGCAAGCATCATACCTTCCATCCTAGCAAAAAGCAGCACTGTTTGCAATCCCATTATCTACATACTTATGAATAAGCAGGTAAGATATATTATTTTTAAACTGTATTTTCTTCAGTGTCTGTCAGGCATTCTTGACCACTGTGACTACCAGTCCTATAGCTGTGTCTTTGGGAGAAGGGCATTCAAGGCTTGTCCAAACAATATCACTGGAGTCTTGGGTGGAAGTGTTTGCAATCAACACAATATATTGCTAGATAGGAAGAACAGATAAACATTTGCTTATCAAAATTGCTTGTGTTCTGAGGACACACTGGGTGTTAATTTGTATGCTGCAGAGTTGCCAAAGGTTTTGGCAGCGATCTACAAGAAGAATACTCAAACATTTGTTGGGGGGGAGTGGCGGGGGAGAAAAGAGGGACAAGAAGAGGAGCAGATATCATGACCTTGAAAACAATATAAAGGAGGACACCAGTTGCAAATACCATTTTCATGAAAGATCCCCTTGAAAACAAATCGTCATCGCAGTTACAGTTTTTGTGGACATCTGTATCCTTCCTGTTAAATTCCCAGCTCAGGTACATGCCAAAATAGATAATGAATTTTGTCTCATGAGGACCAAGGCCAATTCTAACACTTCTAAAATGCCTAGATCCAGTTCAGGTCCCTCGTTCCTGTAAATGGCATTTTCAGTACACAAACATGGCCTTCCTAATGCTTCTGTGTTGACAACTCTGACTCTAAAGTTTGATAATGGCAGATCTGGAAGTTTTAAAAGTGTTTTGCAGTAATAAATTTGGAAAATATCCATAGTTTATGAAAATGGCTTATCTTTTTTCTTACATTACGTGTTAGAGGTTGTTCTCGATTTCCTTTCTTCATTATGTCCGTTACACTATTATAAAGCAAATAAACTCCCTTTGTCCTTTCTTGCTCAGTGTATGCTGGAGCCTACCCTTAGTGTTTATCAACAGCAGCAATATATTATTATAGAGCCTAGACAAGGGAAAAGCTGACTGTAACCACTAAATATATTCCAATTTTGCCACAGCCTGAAATCATTCTTGGTCTGGTTCTTCTAACCTAAAGTTCTTAAACAAGGAATTAATCTACTCCTTGAGTTTGAGGGAAAGATCTCAGGCAAGCCATGAAACCTCCCTGAAATCAGAAGGAAAAAGTACTATTGCCTTCCCCAAGACAAGGACTGCATTTCCAAATTCTAGTTTGAGCTGATGTTGAAAAAGATAGAGAGCTCCATTTGAAAAGTGCTAATGCTGAAGCAAAATAGTAACTTTTTCTCCTTCCCCTTACCTTTTACAATTCCTATGGAAGCTTCTCAACAGCAGCATCTCTCTTGCTTCTTTATTTTCTGAGCACTTTGACTGAAGTCCTTGACTTCCATGAGGTCACCTGACTGCCGTGATCACTGGAGTGGGCTATAACAGCAGAAATTTGCACATTTTGGGATTATCTTTACACATGGAGCACATCCCAAATAGCAAGAGTATGAAAGCCAGGGAAAGATATGGGTCCTAAACCACATTAAGTTGGTACAGAGCCTTGAGTGCCTCCATATGTCTTGAGAACAGAATCACATGCACAATTACTTGTGGTGACAACTTGGCATCCACAGATATACACACAATTAAGGCTGTTTTTATATTCTAAAAGTGCTCCAAGCAGTTATTGAGAACTGTATGTTCTGCAGCACCAAAGGCTTATGAGACAGTCACGCTGCTGTGGGTGTGCTGAAGCAAAAAGCAAAGGCTCACTGTTGAGAAAAAGTTGATTAGCAAGAATAAAACCAGGGTGCTTGCACATCACAGGAATGTAGCAAGCTGTGTAAAATCACTCCTTCCTTTCAGTAGCTAACTCTTTCAGCTATAAGGGAAATACTTCCAAATGCTTATCTTGTTTCTCAATAGGGGGTTTACTTTTGATCCAGTTTATCATCTCTTATAAGGAAAGATCAGTGCGGGATGATCTGTCCAGAAGGGGAAGGCTCTGTTAGGACAGTTTTGAGGCAAGGCAGGCAGTTTCTTAGCAGCAGGAGCTGGAAGGCCTGTGCAACAATTCAGGAGAATCATGTCAGGGAACTGGAAACAGTTTCTTAAATGTCCTTCCATCGTCTCCAGTCGCATGCAAGACCAATGTATTAGATTTGTCTCTTTGAACACTGTTTCATTTGTTTCCCACTGCCTACTCTTCCACAGCTGCCACCATTGAACAAAAAAATGCAAGGGGGCAAAGTCAAATCAGTTTTGGAGTGTGGATCCTTAGTCGCCAGCTGGTAGTCACTCTATGGGTTGGGTTTTTTTCACAGTTGGCTTCCTTATTGTTGCAGAAACCAAGACAAAAATCACTCCTGAAAAGGAGCTTGGTCAGATCTGGGGTAAATTCTTTTCACTGTAATAAAACCAAAATGATAGCTGATGCCTAGCATTAATATGCAGCTCTCATCTGCTGTGCCACTGTGTATTAGCAGTAAGAAAAATATTTTTATCTGACACTGAGGAATGAGCTTCACTCAAAAAGGGTGAAACACATACCTCCATCTGTTTTCCTTCCTTTCAGAACAGGAACAATAGTAACACCCTCATCCAATGCGTCACCAGTGTTCATGGCACCTCAGCCACTCTGTAGTTGTTCTCATTCTTTTTTGTAAATTTAACACCTCAGGAAGAGCTGTTTTCTTCCCGGCACTCAGCGTTTCTGGGCTTCATGCTTAGCTGAGAATTGTCGCAGGAGGCTGGTGCCTCCCAATACAGAAATTATCTGACCTGTATTTTTCACAGTCCTTTCTTTACAGATGCAAGATGCCACAGTAGGCTATTTACTCCTGTGTCTTATAAATACACTGAAAACTTATGGCTTAATTTTTAGTTCTCTATGCATAAGCTAACCTTTTTGCTTTGGGATATGTCCTGAAGATTGCAAAGTGGCATCGGTTGACTGCAGCTGTGGTGTTAGCTTCCAGCTATCATAAATCAATGTGGAATATCAGGGAACTACCAGCCTCTGAGTCAGCCTTAAAACTCATGCTGCAGATCACACCTTTAAATTAACTCTCAAGCAGGCCCTGAGTCACTTTCATGGTCCAGGAACCCCAGAGAAAAAGTTTTGTCTTTGCTGTTGCCTTCTTCACTGACCTGAGGCAATAAAACGCTGGGGAAAATGGTAAATTTCTTTCCAGTCATAGGGATTCCCTCAGGTGAGATGGCACGGGGCTCACTGCTCTCCTTCTTCCTCTGCTCTGGAGGAGACAGATGCACCATTTAAGCTCAATTGTTGCTGGGATGATAACATCATGCCAGGCAGACATTAAGCTTTGTTGACAAAGCTGTAAAGCACTAAACTTGCCTGAGACCTAGTGATGTTTCAGGGGGGGGAAGCTGGAGGAGAGTAGAGGAGACTCTGTTTTCTCACTATGGATGGCTCTTTTGCTCCTTAGCAACATGGCTGTGTATGCCTGGGGCATCCCTCCCTGAAGGGCAGGCCCCCAAAAATGCAGCACACAGCCAAGTACCACGCCAGCTGGGCTGGCACTGCTACCTCCAGTTGCTGGAGCAAGCTGGGCAAGGTCAGCACGCTTAGGCTTTCAGTGCATCAGTCCTTTATAGTTATACAGTTAATGTAGTTATGCAGATTTTCTGTTTCCTCTTCTCAGTGTCTTTTATTCCCATCGCAGCTCCCTGTCAAGTGTGCATTGTCTCTCTTCAAACTTCCACCCATGCAGCCACCCCAAACAGATTTTTAATGACAGCTTCAACTACCTTCCTTTCACTGTGGTGGTGCTGACGGAAACCTGCTCTTTCATTAATTACATGCAAGCAGGTATTAAGCATTCACCTGAGAGATATGGAGCTTCCCTGTAGCCATGGGATTGCTCTTGTGGAGATGATTACTTGGGGAGTCTTGCTTTCATGTATTCCACAGAAAGGCACAAAGGACCCTGACACAGAAGAGCTTTCTGGCTGATGTAACTGTACTTGAGGACATACTGCACTGAGAACCAGGGATCGTTAGCTGGATAACATAACGGTGTGGCAGCTTTTGAGGTTAACCTTACCTTACGTATAAGAAGTTCATTTTTTATTGATACAGAAGTCAAGATATGAATAACGAGTGCTTGAGAGGGTATGGTTATGGATGAGACACAGTGAGATTGAGTGAATCTGCACTTGCTATTTCACATACCTTCCAGTTAGCACTCAGAAAAAACAGAAATTTGCTGCATTGCTACCAACAGTCAAATTTAAGTCAAATTAAACTCATATCATTCAAAGATCTACAGAACCAATCACTTGGAAGGCACTGATCAGATTGTAAATCACAACCTTTGTTGATGTAAAATAGCCTTGCTCCACTGCAGCTCATGGGCTTCTGACTATTTACTTCCACACATTTAGTTGCTCAGGGAGCACACCTAAGGCTCCCCGGACTGCTGAAACTCAGGCTAGCACAACTAATACTGCATATTACAATTAGGAAAAAAACCCACCTAAACCCTGTGACCAGCGATGTGCTATTTCTTGTGTCAGAAAGTGCCTCTAAGCAAAAGTAAGGAGGGAAGAGATGTATTAGATGTGAGTAGAAGTCCTTGATTAGTGGTTTGATTTCTACTCCCTGTCTTCTTGAGTTAAAATCACTGCACTTATAAAAATAGAAGCTGACCCTGCCATTTTCCCCAGGGATTTGGAGAAGTGATGCTGGAAAGAATATACACACTTATTTGAAAATAATTAATATTGTGACCTTTCCAAACTTATCATGTATTGAGAGGGTGCTGGGTGAGGGAGAAATTAAATAGAAAGAATGAACAAAATAAGCCAACTGCAGAGACTTTCTCTTTTGTTTTGTTTTGTTTTGTTTTGTTTTCTGGTGGACAGTGAAATTCAAATAATAATAATAATAATAATGTACTTAAAAGTGTTCCCCAATGAGATCTGCAACTCTGCTTCTCATGAATGAGCACTTACTCAGGCACACAGCCCTTTTGCTGCTGTGGGACTGCTCACACATTGAATTGTCTTCAGGATTATCTTCATTGTTCATGCACACAAGGTAAAACAGCCACCTGGGCCCAAGCTGAGAGCCGCTACAGAGAGGCTGTGAAGAAGCAGGGGAACAGGGTTAGAACTGTGAGCAAAAGGAAAGGCATTTTCATATTATTTTGCTACATTAGGATGCCTCATGACACACCATCCAGAGAACTGATGCTGGCTCAGATCAGGTGACACCTCCCAGGCATGCTGTGGCTGCGGTGGTCCCAGGGAAGCTATACCACCACCACCTGCCTCTCACCAAGTGGGTCGCTACCCATGGCAGCCGCCTCTTCTAGGGCCTTCATGGAACTTCCCAGCTGACAGATGAGGAACAAGGATTCCTTCTTTCTTTAATGGTAATCTGTCTGTGCCGTATACATGCAATTTTCTAGCAAGCCTTTTCAGTCCTTCTTGATCTTACCTTATGCACTGAGCAGGGAGAAATGCATATGCACTTTGGGAAACAGAGATACACATGATAGTCATAAAAAAAAATAATAATAACCTTAACAATTCCCAACTGGCTGTATAACCTCTGTATTTTCACCATCGATTTTCATGTGGTATTGTGCAGTTTCCAGTATTTCCAACAAAAGGAAATGTTTCATTTTTAAAGCTGCAGGAATATGTGGATAAGGTAAATCTTGGTTTGTTTGGGTTTGTTGTTGTTGTTTGTTTTGTTTTGTTTTTTTAAGCTGCTTATTTTCCCACTTGTAAAACTAAGATATTTTAGCTTCATGAGGACACAAAAACTACAGATCTGGAAATATAGTATACAAAGTAGGGACAATTGTGTCAAGCCTCATTTTATGCACAAATTGGAACATACCTATTAAGTCTTGAGAAAAGACCCCCTTTGTTTAGTTCATGACCTTCTAGAGGTTCATGGGCTTACCATAGCATTTATTATAAGTTGTTATAATTTTTCATTAAAATTCATGTAGATGTTAATAATAATGATCTGTTTTTTCATCTCTTCACTGGTAGCTGAGCTGACTTTGACTAAATAACAGTCAACATAAATAAGTGATGCTGCATTACCTTCTCAGTCATTTAGAAATGGCGAGAATTTTTGTCCAAATAGAATGGCATACCCAAGCTCGTAAGCTGAAAATGGCCAAGTCAAAATGATCTCTTACTGCAGAACACTCTACACTAAGTTCAATATCATAGTACAGTTCAGAAGTGTTTTGACTTTATTTCTCTCCCAACATGCGGTGTTATGACTTTTTAAAGTTGAGGGGCAAAGAGAAGAAAGGTCTCAAGGGCACCTTTGCTGCTGTCATAAGGTATAACTGCGTTTTACACAGTGAGTTCAAAATTACTTTAGGAATTTCTCTCACAGTTCATGACAAAAAGATCCATTCACACAAATAACCTGGGCATTTAACTAGGGTCCCAAGCAGCCCCAGCCAGTCTTTATGCTGCCCCAGGCTACATCCTTGGTACAGCCTGGCTGAGCGTGTTGACATGAGCTCAGCCTTGTCCTGTCTGCTGTGTGGATGGTCTCTGGCGGCTGGACAGGCTTCAACACCACAGAAGCATTTAGGACTAAGTTCTTTAGATCCAGGGCAAAAGCAGGAAGCAGGAAGCAGGCATCCAGGCCACGTCTCATGCAAGCAAAATATTAAACAAAATTGGAAGCTATTACACATGAATGAACAAAACCACAGGATAAGTGCATGTGTCTTGGACTATATAATGACTTGCTACTTATGGCTAGTGAATGCAGTAATGGAAATGACATCCAGTTAAAAGATCTTTCTTTCTGGAAGACACAGAAAGTGAAGGGCAGCAATATCTTTACTTTATAGATTACTTTAATCAGCATCTAATATGTTGATGTCTCTTTCTGTATTGCTTTTTTCATAGCACTGGAGAAACATGGGGCTTCACAGAAGTGGGAAGAGACCTCCACATTAGAAAAGGGAAATGAATGGGTGAGAACACCTAGGGGAAAATGCAATGAGTAGGGTTCGTAGCAAAGACAGTGGGATCTTTTTGTAGTCCATATCCACCCTGCAAAAGAAAACAGGCATTTCTGAAAGAAGGAGAAAAGAGGAGACTCCAAAGAGAATGAAGCTGAGGTCAAATTTGAAGTGACAACTAGTACAGAAAGACAGAGAAAGGATCCCTCAAGGGTCTGTAGTGGGACCAATACTATTTGGTATCTTCATCAAAGACATAGGGGGATTGAGTGCACCCTCAGATGACACCAAACTGAGGGGGGGCATTATATGCTTGAGGGAAGGGATGCCATCCAGAGGGGCCTTGACAGGCTTAAGGAGTGCTCCTGTGCGAATGCTATGAAGTTCAACAAGGACAAGTGCAAGGTCCTGCATCTGGGTCAGCAAAATCACCAGTATCAATATAGGTTGGGGAATGAATGGGTTGAGAGCAGCCCTGCAGAGAAGGACTTGGGGATACTGGTGGCTGAAAAACTGGACATGAGCTGGCAATGTGTGCTTGCATCCCAGAAAGGCAGTCATATCCTGGGCTGAATAACAAGAAGTGTGGCCAGCAGGTCGAGGGAGGTGATTCTCTCCACTCCACTCTAGTGAGACCCCACCTGGAGTACTGTGATGAGCTCTGGGGCCTCCAGCATAAGAAAGACATGGACCTGTTGCAGTGGGTCCAGAGGAGGGCCACAAAAATGGTCAGAGGGCTGGAACACTTTTCCGCTGAAGAAAGGCTGAGAGAGCTGGGTCTGTTCAGCCTAGGGAAAANAGGGAAAAGAAGGCTCTGGGAAGACC
>VZTV01028880.1:0-15745 GCA_013400875.1 Anhinga rufa
ATAAATAATAATAATAATAATATCAATAATTATAATAATGATAATATTAATATTGTCTTTAGTAGCCTTATACAAGCATTTTTTCTATTGAAAGTAATAATAATAGGTTTTTGAATAGACTGATTTGGTTCTTTTTCTGTAGTCTTTCTTCGTTCTCATGTATATCAGTGACTTTCCCCTCTTTAGTCCATCCCGAGGATGCCAGAATCTTTCATAAAGACCAGAAGCGACGGCCCCTGCCCGTCTCCCAGCCTTGCTAGGACCTGTCAGTCCTGCCTTACGGAGTGTTGGACTTTGTGATATGCTTGATGACCTCCTGGTGCCTGCCTTCCTGCTGGCCAACAGGCTGCTGTAACAGAAGTGACCTTGCAGCCGATGTCACCTTTATCTGCTTCCTCTCCCTCCTTCTCCCCACCCGCTGCTGTAGCGCTTGATGGGGACAGTCCAGGTATGGCAGCAGGAGGTTTCTTTCTAGGTGAGCAGCAAATGCTACAGGAGAAATGCAGTTCGTTGATGCCAAGGCTATTTTTCTTAGCAACCTCCACCTGACGAGCAAAGGCCTATTTAGAAGTAAATGGAAGACACTGTGTATTTCTACACCGAAGCAATTTTCTTGGAAATTATTTCTAATCTTCAAGCTTTTTTTTTTTCTCTGTAGCTCAAAGAATTTTGTGCTCTTCAAACCTTCAGCTGGTGGTTGTCGTGACTCTGTGCATAGTAGGAAACGGGCTTCTTTTCTCACAACACCTACTCGCTCAGTAGGAGTCTTGTTTTGAAACGTATGAGTGTGGTTTAACGTGGTGTGCCTTGGTGTACGAGTGGCTATATTTCAGCTTCTTATTTTGTCATCATTGATGCAATACCTGAGTACAGCGACTGGGGCAAAATACAGATTTCTCCTTACTGGTGAATTATGTTGCACTGGATGAAATCGGTTTCTAAAAACAGGAGGTAGTTCTTACGCTGCATACCCAAGTGTTAGGTTGTTACTACAGATAATTTATTGTAGTATGCTGAGGCTTGGCTCTAAAATCCTGTTTAAAATCACATTTAGGAAAGTGCATATTTTATCAAATAGTGACCTTCAGAAAGATCCACTTCCGAATTATTAGTATAGTAAAATAAATGGCCATTGATATGTAAAGAAATAAATAGTGGTTTTATCAATGTCTTCTATCACTTACCTTGTTCAATAAATGTTTTTGAACATTGCCTCTTCATTTATTAGATGCTCTTTTTTTTTTCTTTATGAGAAGCTAACACCTGCATGCTGAGCACTTCTAAAGTTGTAAAGGAAGTTAAAGGATTTGGGAGTACAAAAAGTACAAATTAGTACCCAAATAATGGTACGAATGGCAGTTATGGAAAAAACCCTGTTTCTCCTTGCCACCCCCACAGCCTCTAGCTGTACTTAGTGAAACAAAATTTCATTTGTTTAAAGAGTGACATTTCTCAAACGTAATTTAGTTCAGACCTCAGACTTACTGCTAGGTGTGGAAGAAGTGCTGAGAACACTAAATATGAGGTACAGATTTGTACTATGTGCTAGCGTGCATGCCTGCGTTTGTGTGGGGGGTGTATTTACACGTCTATAATTTTTTTCCAGTTGACATCTGCAAAATAGAAAAGATTCAAATACTGAAAATAGATAAAATTATTGATTTATCTTTTTATATTGTTAGAAGCAATATAGGTCTGGCTTCAGAGGGGGAAAAAGCCCCTCAAACAGTACAATTTCCTAGAGCAGAAGTTTAGGGAGAAGTACTTAGGGCATCTCTTTAAATCCATATAGCTTGACCAGTCATTTTAAAAAGTAAAGTCTGTATTCTCTACCTTTTCCATGTCGTGATCTCATGTTTGTTTTATCCCTGATTTTCTGTGTGATTCCCGTCAGTTTGGAATCCCCCATGTGGCAATTCCCTGCAGTGCAGCAACCGTACTGCTTTAATTTTCAGAATTCTTCATTAATATATCTTGTCAGAAACAGCAATGAGAAGGGATTGAGGGGATATAAACTGACAGGCTTTACTTTGAGAGAAAAGTATTTCAGAAAGCAAAAGAGAATGTTTTGTCTTTTTCCTGATTGTAGTTGGTTTTTATTTCTTTTCCTGCTTGGCAGGGGGGAAATTATTTTAAAGGTGGAGGGTGTGATAGTATGCAAGATACAACCCCCCTAAATTTATCTATAATAAATATTTACAAACAGAGGTATTCTAGCTATTTATTGTTTAAAGTATTTTTTTTTCCTTCAGAAATTCAAGTTGGGTGTAATAAAAACAGAGTGAAAGTGACTTAAGCTGGTAATATCTCATACTTCAAAAGAAAATAGTGTATTTTAACAATAAAAAGTCATTTTGTCTAGCATTATGGAGAAATAAGGCGCATGCCTGGCATTCAGCTTGGCAGTCTCAGTCCTGCACTAGTATCTCTGTAGATTCGCTTGTATCCCCAGCACAGGTATTTGATTTTTGCTTTATTTTTTCAATGTGCCCATGAGGAACTCTACATGCATGCAGGTTTATTCTGTGAATTTGGAGGTTTTCTTTCTCCCAGTGCTTCTTATGCAAATACAAAAGTGCGCAGAATTGTCTGGAACTGACTTTTTTCAGGCTTGTTGACTCGGTGCTTGGGGACAATGTTTTGTACAAGAAGTTCTATTATTTTCTTTTTCAGTATTACATGTAATGGCAATTTAATTTTAAAAGATAGTTTTGTATTGATCCACTGTTTCCACACCTTGTTTATTAGCTCAGCAAAATTAATATTAAGGGCTGCACTTAATAATAAAAATTTCTTTGAGGAAGCTAGACTGTAACCTTAAACTAGTGAGTGCAGATAATAGCTCAGATAGTGAATAATTTCGGAGACTTAAGCTTCAGCAAATGGAGCCTTCCTTCCATAATCCTGTCTCTTGTATTTAATTTCCGTTTACATCACCTTCCATTATCATTTGGGTGTAATCCGTATAACAGTTGTCCATGTGGTAGATAATCATCTAACACCAACTTCTGTATTTTGGAATAAAAAGAGATAAATTGCCATGCTGTAGACGTATTAGACCTCTCACAGACTGTTTTAAACCAGGTCCACGATACTTTCATAGGCAGAACGGCAAATGAAAGCTAGGAAGACTTCATCAATACTTGTTTTCATTTGGAGAGGAATCAAAATTGCTCAGAGGGTTTCTGAAGCAAGTGGCAGACTTTGGTGGTAGGGAAAGCTAGTCTTGCCCTCCCAAATGTCGTTGGCATGGTCAACAAAATCTCTTCACCAAATTGTATTGCTAAAGCTTCTTGTCAGTCCCCTCATGCGGGTTGTTCCCTGAACTTCTCCCAGTACCTCCAGGCCATTGGAGAGTTGAGTTAACATAAGGCTGAGCAGATGACAGAGATGCCTGTACTTTTTAGTAATGCTGTGGGCTTCAGTGGATAGCAGAATTATGCAGGCAAAAGGTAATGAAAAAGCCCGTACAACGCATCACCCTTGTTCTGGTGTTTCATAGGGAAACAACCAAATTACTGTCTCTGGCCTGCAACATACACGTGAGAATTTTCTACTGTTACAGATGAAGAAAAGCTATGTTACGGTATAAGTCAAGTCTATGCCATCATTAGGCCACAAGTAATATGTATTTTGTTCTCCCTTTGGTTGTTTTGGCCTCTTGGTATATAAAGGTGAATTTTGATAGTGGATCTAAAGGAAGAACATATATTAGGAACCTTCCAAAGTGATAATTATGGACCAAATCCTAACATTTTGTGGTCAGATATGGTTTGTTGACTAAGACTATTTTAGTTGAACTGACTTGTTCGCTTCTGCTTGCAAGTATGAGCTCATTTGTGATGGTTTCTGCTCCGGAAGAATGGTGTCCCAGAATTGGGCAATAGTGGGGAGTTCCAAAGATGTAAGCTTCCATAAATATTTAAAATCAAAACTGGATAGACTTACAAAAGCCAAAAAAATCTGCAGCTCCTCTTGAAGATACTAAGTTTTACCAGCCCTGAGTACAGGTTATTTCTCATGGTGCTTGGGTTGCGCTTGTGATTTTTGAGTTGTTCTGTAATACTTGTAGGACTCGACCCAAATGCTTGCATTGCATTTTGGTGCGGGTGGAGAAACAGCTGGTGATTTAAGTGCCTCAGCTTCTTGACTGCTCAGAGTGAACAATTTTTGAAGAGGGATACTTTTCCAGGGATGGCTACTGAAGCAGATAACCCCAAATTGCCAATTACTCGTTTCTCAATAAACGAGCCACGAACTTGAGGTTCAGGGTGTTTAGCACAGCCTGATGCATGCAGCCTCCTCCTAAATGTTACCAGAGCAAATAGAAGAATTGAGAATTCTGGAAAGATATTGCAACATAATTTAAACAGGTCCTTATATGTGCAAATATTAAGAATGAAATTATTATCTGCAGTTTGACTGTAGCGCATAAGAGTTTTTAAAACTCTGTCCTTTAGAGAAGCAGCTGATAAATCGCTCTTGGAATGGGTAGTTTGGCAGCTAACAGTTACTGTACCCAAAGCTGTGCTGGTATTTCAAAGGGTGAATAGTCAGCAAAGCAGTATATCCAGTGCAGTCCCGACAACTTCAAATCTGCCAGAAGTTAATAAAATGTGAGTGGTAGGACTGCCAAGTTTTAGTAGTTAATAGTTATTCAGAAAGAAGACAAAAAGTATTTTCATAAGATCACGGAATAGCTGAGGTTGGATGGGACCTCTGAAGGTGACCTAGTCCAGGCCCCCTGCTAAAAACAGGCTCAGCTAGAGCGGGTTGCTTTCTTTTCTCAAAATTCATTCTTAGTGATACTTCGAAGAAGATTAAAACAGTCAAAAGCTTAGTTCTGAAAAAAATAAATGCTATATTTTGACTTACTATATTTTCTTTGGCTTATGATGGAGATCTCAACGTAATCATCACTAAGATACTACTTGGAGCACACACAGCTGAGTGAAAATGGGTTCTGAAAACACAAACTCTGCAAGGTATCCTGAGGTCAAATTATCAACATATTTTAATTTTAATGTATGTCACATTACCTCGGCTGTATATAAGAGTGAGCGTTGCTTTGCATTCATAGCATCCTTTTGTAGCAGCCTGTCAAATACTGTATTAAAATAGTGACATGGCATTTTGTCTTTCTAGAAACAGAGACTGAAATATGGAGAAATGAATTTAAATCTGTGGAAAAATGAAACTCTTGTCCTTCCATTTTTAATTTTACAACATAAAAGTTCATGCTTCTGTTTCTAGTTTGATTTACTTGTTTAATCGCAGTTGCATTTGAGTCAGCTATGGAATGACATATTAGGTACAACCGATATTTTAATGTGCATTCTTCTTTTCACTTGGTTTTCATATATGCCATAATTAAAAGTAATTTTGGGAAGCAGGAGCTTGCATTTGAGAAAACGATCTGAGATGGGGGAAGAGGGCTGGAGAAAATTGTAATTTTTATTTATTTTTCACCCTCTGACTCTCCTAAACACATTTAATCCATGGAGTGCTCAGCCCTGCTTTCATCTATTATAAATGATTTTCATTTGAGCATGTCATTTTGCTTTTTCTGTTACAGTGAAGATCAAAGTGACACAGGTTCACCACAAGTGTTCAGCAGCTCTTTTCAGTCCTGGACCTTAAAGTAATAGGATTAAGTTAATTTGTTCCTGTCTTAGATCTCTCTCAAGGCATGTGGCACTTGGTTAGTTGGTTGTTATTGCATGCTGAGTGCTTTATGCCTTTTTTTTTTGTTATTTATAAATAAAGATATACTCTATAGCTCTAAAAAAAACATGTATCATTAAAGCATAAAAAAATGCTATACTAACAAGAATCACTCAAAACTATTAAATAAGGAGTGTTTGTAATTCAGTTCTTTGACATAATTTTCTTTCTTCATAAAACGTTTTAAGTTTTGGGTCTACCACCGATGATTTCGGGCAGCAGGATACCTTGACACCTTCGTCTCTTAAGCCACAGACTGAAGTAATGTTTGAGGTCCCCTGTTCCCAAATGTAGGCAATGGTGTAGATTGTAGATTTATTTTTTTTTCCCCTATGGGTTTATGAATAGATTAGTATTTTGGGGAGAAAGTAGTAGGGCAGAGTGGAGTCAGGTTTTATGGTAATGAGTTTTATTGATTCACTGCCATAATATGTTATTGGAAAGGGTGCTTGCATTAAGCCGTGAGTACTAGTAGTGGGAAGAGTTTAAAAATAAATGGGGAGAGAGCCTCACTCTCCACTGTGTTTCTGATATGATATTGTTAATAAGCAGATCATTAATTTTTTAAAAAATTAATATTTAGGACAGTGGGTAAGGTTGTAGGCATAATTTCTCTTTTAAATTTAAAGTTCCTTGTCATTATGGTTTTATGACTATATATACCGTAGTGATAAGATAATACAAATTATTAACCTATTTATTTTAACCATTTAACTTTAGTCTCTTAGATGTTTTTATTCCTTTTTATCCAAAGGGTTTTTTAATACCAAGGCAATCTTTGAATTGCTTACAAGAGTAATTATGAATTTCTGAACATTTCATGTCTTTTTTTCTAGAACTGAAAATATTAGAAATAATTTTCCTTCAGATATCATGAAGAAAATAGTAGCATGATTGTATCTTTCACTTCCTCATACTGTGGGTGCGTCTTAATTTCAGAACATCAAGATCTTACAAAAAAGAAAAAAAATCCACCAGAAAACAAGAAAACTTGCATTTCAGTTTCAACACCCACAATTGCATTTCAGAAGTATGCTTTGACAAATTGGCTTCTCAAACCATGGTTTGGTATTTTGTTGCGGATGCCCTTTGACAGCGTCCGGCCTCATCTAGTGCTGCCAGCCACCCTCAGCTAAAACTTTTTGGCTGGCGCTACCATCATCATCGCTGCTTGATTTGCTCGTTGTTGGTAGTTTTCACTGGTTGGTGTAGCATAAATCTCATCTGTAGAGCGTATACATACTGAAAAAGTTTTTCTCATCTCCTGCATGCAGTCCTTGAGGGGGTTAGTTGGTGATGAAGAAGTGGAAGAGGTCTTCTTCTGGCCCACCTCTTTACCGTGCCCAGTTTGTGAGCCGTCCTACCAGTCACAATTTGTTTTATTTTACAAAATGACATCCTGCTTAGAATAGAATAGAATCGTAGAATAGTTTAGGTTGGAAGGGACCTTCAGAGGCCAGCTAGTCCAACCCCCTGCAGTGAGCAGGGACATCCCCAACTAGAGCAGGTTGCTCAGAGCCCCGTCCAGCCTGACCTTGAGTGTTTCCAGGGATGGGGCATCGACCACCTCTCTGGGCAACCTGGGCCAGTGTCTCACCACCCTCAGTGTAAAAATTTCTCCCTTATATCCAGTCTAAACCTCCCCTCTTTTAGTTTAAAACCGTTACCCCTTGTCCTGTCACAACAGGCCTTGCTAAAGAGGTTGCCCCCATCTTTCCTATAGTCCCCCTTTAAGTACTGGAAGGCGGCAATAAGGTCTCCCCGCAGCCTTCTCTTCTCCAGGCTGAACACCCCCAGCTCTCTCAGCCTGTCTTCATGCTTCTTTCTACTTGGCCTGTCCATGTTCAGAGATGAGTATTTAGCCACGCTAAACGAGATATGGAGAAACACTCTTGCAACAGTGTGCCAGATGCAACTGTCCCATAGAGCTGCACAGCTTTGTGCTCTTTCTTGCATGATACTTGGTCTAGTGGTAAGGCAGGGATTGGTTTTCATGCCTATGGAAGCAGAAAATAATCTTCCTTGCCTCTAGCATGAGTTTCAGTTTCCCCAGCAGTGGTGGCCAGCAGCAGTTGGACACTGGCCTCAGTTCTTTCTCTGACTTGCTTTTGGAGGAATCCTCCTCTACCTCCTCACCCACACTCCCAGCCGTATCATGAAACTTTTAGATCTTTTGTAGCCTTCAGGGGGAGGATTAGATCAGCCCTCCACATTTTACTGGAGGATACTTCTGGTTTTTCCCATTTTGCCCTTAATAAATACTTGCGTATTTCTTGCTTTTTTATGTCTTCATAATTTATCACAGTCTTGATCTGAGGATAACGTCTGAGGAGGTTCAGGTAGCCCGGAGCAGGAGATTAGCTGTGACTGTAATTTTACCCAAGCCATCTCTGGTACTCAGCCTCAGATGAATGGCTTTTTGCTTGTGAACCTGTAAATGTCTACGAGCAGACAGAGGAATAAAATATTTGTCAGAATTATTTCTCCCATAAATATTAGACAGAAAAGCTAAGTTATATGCAGGGAATATGATGATAAAAGCTATTGCTCTTATGTAGCTCAAAAGACCCTGAGCTTACACTCCCTGATCTGTTTGTACTATTCCGATGTGCAGTATCCTTTTGAGGCTGTAACTACTAGGGTAGATCTTTGTCTCTCTGACTTCTGATGTTGGGGTTTTTTTTTATTGTGCAAAGAAATGCATTTAAAATAGACACTGTTGCCTCTTTTTAGCAGGTTGGGAATGCTTGTGTTAATGCTTTGAAATTTTTTTGGGAGCTGAACAAAGAGAAGATTAGTCAAATATTCAGCGTCTTTGATACTTCCTGTTATATTAAAAACAAACAAACAAAACCAAACCTGCAGGTGTATCTAGGTCCTAGACTTGGTCCCACTAAATTCATTGGTAGATTTGTAGTTAAGTGTTTTCACAAAAATGCTGACCCTTTTGAAAATTTTTTTCGCTACTATTTATGTCCACCGTTCCCTCCCTGCTGGTGCTCTTGGTGCATTTTGATTCAGATAGAATCCTGCTATCATTGGGAAGCCTTATACGTGGATAAAAATGGTAAAAGGTTGAGGCTTCAAAAAAACTGCTTTTTAAGAAAGTGTCAATTAAAAATTTTCACATAGTATTTTGTAGAAACCTTTTACTTTTCTCATAATACTTTACTTTTTGAGAATAACATGTAAGGTCTTCACTGTGTATTGTAATTTTTGAGATCAAGGTATCAAGGAGAAGGTTTTTTTTTGTATATATGCATACATAAAGTTGTATAAATACATATACACACACACACAGACACAAATATGTGTGAGGTAATATACTTGGGGTGGGGAAAAAATGCCTGTGTGCCTAACACAGGTATATTTTGTTTTCAACTGTAGCTTTTGATGTAATTAAGAAGTCCAAATCCCTGCCTGGGTTTCTTATGTCACTTAGCCACAGCTACACTATTAGCTCTTCTTTAATTTGGGCATTCTGAACGTTAAATACTTCTGACATTCCCTGGAAATGGATTTGTTTGCTACTAGAATGTTTATTTTGTAATAAAAATATGTTGTCTAGAATATTTCTCTAGTTCTTAGAGTAAGATCGCCTTTGGCACCAGTAGAACGCTGAACGAGTGAGACCTGTTTGCATAGGAGAAGGAGGAATGGTGACCGCAAGTGCAGAAGACTAGCAGCAGATCTACCTGATGCTAGCACAGATCTGCAGCTTAAGTAAAAGAAAAAAAGGATGTAGTGAATCCAGAGGTTGCCTGTCTGGTTTGAATAGGCAGGTTCCAATGTGATCATTGCTCTCTCTATATTGAGTTGGCGGGGGGGGGGCGGGGGGTAAGTTCTGATTGATGAAGCAGCTCCATGGACCATGTGTGTTTGGGTCTTTTTGTTACAGAATTGAAAACCAAAATCTGCAGGTTCGTCATAAATTTCTTAACAGTTTAAATTTCAGGGAAAACTGCTTTGGCCTCTTTTTTTAATTGACTCTAGTTAAGTAAGGAGATATGAGACTATTTCCTCATCATTAAAAAAAAATACTGCTCGCTATGTGTTACAGATGAAGGTTTCAAAAAGCAAACAAGTCTCTCTTTAGTTTATAGGGGCTGAATTTATGCATCTGTGGTGATGTTCTGCGTAATGCAGATTCATGCCTCCATCTCTCCTTTGGAGTGTCTGAGCCGGGCTCGGACTGTATGTCACCGGTGGTAATAACACTTGTGCTTCTACCGCAGTTACCTTGTCGGTATTTCAGTGCCCAAGTACATTTTACCTTCTGCATGTAAATATATTGCTTCCTCCACCTATAAATTGAGGCTGTGAAAGTAGAATGTGGCAGACGTCTAATAGTGCTCAACAGCATAAAGAAAGAAGTGAAAAATAGTCATTGCTGGAGACTGCCTATTGAATTTGGAAAGGTAGATTGCAGTTAACAAAGCTGGCAGTCGGCTAGGGGAACGGGGGAACCCAATTTTTACAGGAGGACTTTAGACGTTTGACTCCCAGGTGCTAAGGACACTGGTATTATGTCCCATTTGGAGAGTGTTGCATTTCCTTAGCACCTTGTTGAGGTACTTATTCAGTACTAACTTAAGTGAAACCATATCAGGTGCTACAGCGGTCAGCGTGGGCTTTGCTCTGCTGTCTCACTCGATAACTAACTGAAACTCAACTCCTTCAGCTGTTGAAATTTAGCAGGATCAAACTACACGGTGATAAATGTATAAGAAGATGTCTGTGAGTATTTTCTCACCTATAAATACATTTTATGTAATTTTGAGTGGTCAGAAATTGCTACACAGTGAGGTCTGTTATAAGAAAAATGTGATTTCTGTTGGAAATTCAATTCTTTAGCCTCTCCATCTGTGGGCATGTGTATCAGTGTTAAATAAAGGTAGAATATCAGTTGAGCTTGAATAGCTGTGTTACCTTGCAGATAGATGTTATATTTTGTAGATAGTAGCAAGATAAATAAATGTAATCATATACATATATATATTATTTCTTGTTTTCTGCAGTGCAATACTGTTTTTCTTCTTTTGAAATTTCCTTTTCAAATCTCTTAACCTGTATTGTATGTTAACCTGTATTGTATGTGTTAGTCCTCTAGACCCAGAATTATAAAAGAGGAGAATCCCTTTAAGCTGGCTTTCGCTGCTTGCACTCATGAATGAAGAAGAATTTAAAAAATATTCCAAGAAGAGCTTATAGAAAGTCAATTATATATTTATTTTCTGTTGTTTGTCTCTGAAATCTGGCTTACTTTACAATCCACAAGACAGTGTGAGGAGGGGAAAAAGTGGATAAAACAAGAGTTCATCCCTTTCCTGACATTTTCAGTCAATCTTCCAGTCCATCTGCCTTGATCGTGTCACCGTAACTTCTGTATTTACCTGACACCAGACCAAGGCACTTGGAAGACAAGGGGAAGCCCTTCAATCCCTAGTCCAGGTTTTCCTCTCATTTCATTGCAGAGCCGTATCTTGTTTAATAACCTGAAACCTCAACAGGGTGTCACGTACTCTGTATTATGAGGGATGAATAAACATTTTATTAGGTCTTTTTGCCCATTTATGATCAGTCATGTTTTGTTCTGCAAAATTATTTTTTTTTCTTCTTCCTCTTTAAGGACAGAGAAAAGTTGTTACTCTTCTACCATTTCTGAATTAATCTAATTTTAACAATTCTTTGCTATTCTCAATTTCATGCAAATACCAGTGACATTACTTCTGCAAGTAGTTGGTATGTCTCTCCACGTTTAGAAAATTAAGCACTAATTCTCACTGTGGGCTAGAACAGTCTGTATTGCATGACAAATAAGGTTTAAGCATGCAGTAAAAAAAAAACCCAAACCACAAATTCAGAGAAGAGCTTTGCTTTCTAGCACTCTAAATGTTGGGCAGTACACAAAAGATTGTGTAAAATTGACATGTTTTAGCAACTCCCAAAATATACGAGGGTGGTTTTTTTGCCATTATTATAGAAGTACTTGGCAGCTTATATTTTTCTGAAGTATTCTATTGACTGGGATGAAACCATTTTTCTATAAAGCACTTTTAAGTGCTTGCTTTCACTTGCAGACTTTCTCACCCACAACGTAAAATGGTCATGTTAAAATAATAGTATTGCTTTCTAAAACGTGTGGATTGTGGATTCTCCAAGCACTGTACAGACAGCTCTCAGACTCCTTGCAAACATCACCAACAGCCTGAAAAAGGGAAAGAAAAGAAAAGGAAAGAAATAATTTCTGAGGTTGCACAAGCAGTTGAACTGAGGGCACAACTTGTGCTCATGCGCCCCAGGACCGCGCTTACTCCATTTTAGAGTCCTGTTGCTTGACACGCAGCAAGGACTCTATGTTGGACTTCATTGATAGGGAATGTCCTTGAGCCAGAAGCTGTTCACGTTGAAGCCCTAATTCTCTTCTCCTAAAATGATAAGCAAAAAGTTGTGAATATCGGGATAGTCCTGATGACTGATAACATTTACATCTCTGAAAGTTGTAATAACAGATAGCACAGGTTTAGCTTATTTGTTACTGTGCCTGCTACCGCTCGCACTCGCTAAGAATAGAAAACTTCCCAAAATACTTGAAAGAATGGCTTAGCGGATGTTAATTGTTGTCTGTGGTCTTTTTCTTACCTTCTCATCTCTCGAATATATATTACATTAAATCTCGCAGGTGTTCTTCCTTCCGCTAATTGTCCATATTGCGTTTGTGCAGCGCTGAACACAGCTGAATCCTAATCGATGTCTAAGGTTGAGCTGCTCTATTTGTGATACAGCAGTAAACAATAAGAAAAACCAACACAGTAATTAATAGTTTCTCTAGTGGTGGATCGTAGGGGGACGTTCTCATCCATTTCTACCCAGCCCTTAAAGTGGTAATATTTGATTTTCAAGTGTTTGACTTATTACTATTTAGATTGAAGTTACAGTCCTAATTTATACTCGCCCTTCATAGTTATTTAAACAGCTGAAGTACCAAAGCAGAGTGTAAGTTACAGCTGTGACAATTCTGCCGTTTTTGGGTTTGTTTGGGAAGGTGAAGGGAAGAGGGAGAGCAGAAATGGGAAGGGAGAGGCTAGAGGAGCTGTCAGTATTGGTTTGCTTTGGTAAACTCGGAGCATGGATTCACTGTCCTTGTCTTCAGTGTGCTTCTCAGCACTTTTTTCTCTTCTTCAGGCTGGAAAATGTTGCTTTTTGCTGCATGGATTTCTCTGTCTTAAGAACAATAAGGCTAATGGTAGGAAATTCGCTGAGCAGAGAAAGAACAGTCTTTCTTTCTGCACAAGTTGTTTGAACCAGTTTGGCATTCTGGTTTCTGTCTCAGCAGTATTTAAATTTCCTTTTTAGCTATTTTTTTCCCTGCTGATTACATATTTTGTTTTGTTTTATACCTTGAGTTTCATTTAACAGCGGTTCCTTACACTGTTTAGCTGTTACCAGCACACAAATGAGAGGCAGTTCTGCAAGAAGACTTCTTGAAACTTTCTGTATGGGTCTGTGTAATCTCTATATAAATTGTCATCTTGATTGTGAAAGAAAAAAGTTGGCAAGGCTTATTTAGGGCTTTTTTTTCTTCCTTGGTTGTGTAAATACAGCATCACAGCAGCTGACTGAAAGTGGCTGAAATTTTTGACTCAAATAATGGGTTTTGTCATATGCCACAAGAAACAGAGTAGTTCTCTGGAGGCTCTCTGTAACATACAGGTGGTGCAAAAAGGACAGGGAGTTTCCTCCTAATCTCTTATAATTCATGTGTGACAGACTTAAATATTTTTAAGTGTTATCAGAACGATGAGGTTTCCAGTCCTCAAAGGAACACAGCGTCTCAGCTACCTTATAGGTATAACCGCGGATGTTTGCAGAGTTAATACAAACATCTAAACTTTTTTGGATTTTGCTAAGCGATTGGCTTCACTGATAACTTGTGGCAATGAGTTCTGCAGGTTAATTATGCATTTAATTGGTTTCAAATTTGTTGCTTTTCAATTTCACTGTTCACTGAGTATCTCCTCGGTCTTGTATTATGAGAAGGGAGTAAATAACAGAGCCTGACTCACCTTCCCTGAACATTTAATTATTTTGTATACCTCTATCATGTACCCTTCTACATACACAAAGCAATTCTCATGGCTTTGGTCTTCAGATATCTTCTTTCCTCTCTGAAGCTTTCGGGTGTAGTGACCAGAGCTCTGGGAGGATCTGGGAGGTTCTTTAGTCTATATCAAATAATGCCATCTCGGTGTGGTGCTGTCTTCTCTTTCCCCTCTTCTTCAGATATTTCTTTCTGGTTTTATTTGGCTGCTGTTACACACGGCACAAGTGTTTTATTGGCTTGCCTGCAGGAATACAAGGTCTTTCTCTGGGGCTTTACAATCAGAATAAAAATGCTTCACCTGGCTGGTGTAGGCTTTTGCTTCCAAGTTGTATCATTTTTCCTTTGTCCTCGTTGGATCCTGCCGGTCTTCTGGCTGCCTGGTCCTTGTAGCTTAAACAGCTTCTTGTGATGCTCTACATGGTCTTCATGAATTAAGATGATTTTCAGTTGCTATCATTCAATGTATCCCTTTTTTTAGATGACTGAATTAATCTCAGTTGTAAACTGCCTGAAACATGGGACATTGAGCACGTAATCTTCTCTGGTTTGATCTTTTTGGCCATTTCTACCCAGTAATTTTTATTAAACCTTTGAGCATTTAATTGGATTTTATGATTATTTGCTTTACATTTTTCTTTGTGTAAGATATTGTTGAATTATTTTTAATATCCCATTAGACAACTGTTTTATTCTTTCCTATTGCGAGAAAAACATATAGTAATATGTAGAACCATGTTCTTGTAACAGCCAGTCTCTGCCCTGCTATGTTAATCTCTCTAAATGTTCTGTCAACAAATTTACATGACAAGGGTGTCAGAGTAAAGAACAGAAATGTTAGCATCAGACCCTCTCTTAAATATGTTTCCTGCCTCCAACTAGTAGATGATATGTATAAGTTTGGGGTGTTTTTTTAGTTACTCAGTCTTAAATTACTAGCACACTGGGATATATACCATCTGAACTGGGCAGGGCTTTAAAAAAATTATTTTCATTTGGTTTTCCAGCATGGTCTTTACAAAAATCCAGTGTTTGTCTCCCTTACTGTCTTGTGTTAAGTGTGCTTTTTCCATCAATTTTATATATTTTTTGTGCTTAGAATATTATTTATTTTGTTAGAATAATACAAATGCCAGCAGAGCTTGAAGTATAATTATGTTAAACACTGCACAGATGTGTAGTGAGTTCCAGGCTCTGCCCTAGAGACTCCGCAATCAAATGAGAAGAGAAATAAAAGCGCAATGAATGGAAGTTGGACACAGAAATTCAATGACACGTGTTATAGGATTATATAAAAGGAAGATGCTCCCCAATAATCAATACATAAATCAATCCTGGCTCCTTTCAGAGGTACTCTACTCAAGGCAGCAATTCTCTTGTGGATTTATTTCAGAATAAGTTGCTAAAACTTTAAAGAAAATTCTGAAAGACCAGCATTGTAATTTGCTAATTAAAATACAAAGAGCATTAAATCTTGCTGCACCCGACACATGCTCCCTGCCGTTTACCCCTGCTTTCCCAAGGCTTTGCTTTCTAGCTTTGCTGGACCTTAGTTTGTATTTAATAATTTGAACAGGTATAGTAACTTTTCTTATCACATAGGATTTTCACACTTAGCTAAATACTTTAGAGATAATGATGAAAAGTGTCCTATTATTTGCTTGAACTCAGTTTTTGATGTGCTGCAAAGAACGAAACAGAAGAGCTAAAAAGCAATGACCTATTCCTTGGGGTAAATTTTGTATAGCCTTGATATATATAGCATACCAATTAGATATAAATATTTTCTCTACCGTGTGAATTTTTTCTGTATCTTGATGGGAGGAGGTCTTTTGTGAAAGCTGTAGCATTCCCAAAACTTACCAAAATGGTACTCTCTTGGCAATGCTGAGGCTAGAATCGTGTTCAATGTCTTTATCA
>VZTV01028892.1:725-20535 GCA_013400875.1 Anhinga rufa
TTGAAGCAAAGGGGAAGCCCATGCTGCGGGATCGTCTGCGCAAGCCCTTCTTGGTCTTCGGACAGAAGCAATGAGGAGTGATTTCAAAGAAAGCATAGTAAATTCAGCTCAGGGAGCCACGAAAGATAATAGCAACTTATGTGTTTTGTATTCAAATGAAAGTAAAGAATTAGAATTGATAACCTTTAAAATACAGTTTTTTTAAAAGCAAAGTTTACTAACAAGTAGGGTTTGTGTGTGGTGGGGGGAAGGGGCTGGCTTTGGTAGGGTCCTGTGGGCTATTATATGGTCTTGTGTCTTCTGGTATATAGGTTCCGATGAAGCAAACCCCCTCCCCGCACAGGCCTGCGTTTCAGCATTTTGTACTTAAAGGGGTTTAAAAAAAAAAAAAGACATAACGGGAAATAAAAGTATTTGTGTAGCAGAAGCGCTCACCCTGTATTGTAGCATATGGAAGAGAATTTTTATACTACATTTTTATGGATTATTTTTTAAGTTTTGATTTTAACCTGGTCAAAAAGAAAAAAAAAGAAAAACAAAAAACAAAACAAAAATAAGGCTTAGGGTTCAGGTGAGAACCGCCTGGTTTACAGACGTGGATAGTGCAGACAGCGGAGAGGAGGATGAAGCGGAGGCGATGGGGCGCGCGGTCGGCACCGCATCCCTCCCGGCGGCCGCTCTGGGGCGGGGAGAGGCGAGCTGGGGTTGGAAGGAGATTTCACGGGAAATGTGGGGGTGGGTTTCCCCCCCCCCCCTCCATCTTAAGAGGGTTTTGAGGGTTTTTTTGCCCGTTTCTACTCAAAAGAAACGATACGGGGAAGGTCCCGGGCAAAGGGTGTCTGCCCTGTGCAGCTGGTTAGTGCTCGCTGCCGGCTGCCTCGGCCGGGGGGAGACGGCGTCGATCTTGGGCGCCGATTCCCCGGCGAAGGAAAAAAGCAAGCTCTTCAAACCTGCGGTTAGGGGAAGTGGTTCGAAGGGCGGTTTGGCTTGGAAAAACGACTCTGAAAACGCCCCTGGTGCCAACGGCCCCGTGCTGGCGCCTGCCGAGGGGGCTTGGGGGTGCTCCCCGAGGCTGGCACGGAGCGGTGCGGGGGCAGCTCTGCCCCGTCCCCCTGCGCCCCCAGACCCGGGCGCAGCGCCCGACCCCGCGGCGCTTGGAGCACCCCCCCCGTCCCCGCTGTTGCGTTGATTGTGGGGTGCTTTGGAGAGGGCTGGGGGGCTTCGAACTGCCCCCGTGGCAAGCTTCCCCCCGTCCCCCCCCACTGTGGTAAAGCCACTACCAACTTGCATCCTGCGCGGTCACTGTTTTGCAAGTGGGTGCTTCGTTTTCCTCCAAGAAAAAGAGAAAAAAACCACAAAAAAATATAAAGGAACTGCATGTACCGGAGCTGGCAGAGGGTTACTGAGTCAGACTTCTCAACTTTACACCAAAGTATGTAGCAGAATATGTACAGCTGTTAATAACTACGACTGTTTTTTGTAAAAAAGGGAGAAAAAAAAAGAAAAAAAAAGGAAAAAAAAAGAATAAAAAGTAAATGTAATGAAGCTCGAATGAAAGCAAAGTGTCTATAAACCATTTGATCTCTGAAAACCCGCACTGAGTTGTCAATAAACGCAAGCAAAGACAGCGAGGGGCCGTTGTTGCTGTGCGGCGGGGCTGGGGGGCGCAGGGCACCCCTCGCCCAGGGCCCCCCTCGCCCAGGGTGCGATGGCCGAGGTCGGCGGGAGGAAGAAGCGAGCGCGGGACTGAGGGGCGCAGCAGCCCCCAGCCCTCGGCTCCTCTCCCCTCCCACGGCTCGGGGGGCCGTGGGGCCGGCCGTGCCCTCCCGCCCGGGACGCGCCGCCGAGGGGTGCGCGCCCTCCTCCTGGGGCGTCCCCCCAGCTCCCCTCGGAGCGAGCCCACGGGCCCCACGGTTTTTTCTTCTTCCCAGAAGCGTCGCCCAGCTGCTTTGTTTCTCCTGCAGCGAGGTGTCGGGGATGCAGAGAAGGCTGGAAGCGGGGGACCCCACACCCCGGGGGGATGCCGAGGCAGGGGGGCAGCCCTCGGGGCGCTCGCCACGGCTCGGGGACGGCGTCGGGCGGCTCCAAATCCGCGGGACGCGAGCACCCGCATTCCTGCACTCGGCTCGGGCGCCCCTGACAGAGACAAAGCGCTTTCCTTGAACTAGGACATATGTACCGTCCTACGGGGGCTTCCCCGTGATGTATTGAACATGACAGAGCCTGCTGCGAGGGAGAAATAAAAAGCAGGAGCAGCACTCTAACTGCTTGGTTTCCCGATAATGTACAGCGGTAAATGGTTATGAGTGCATTTAAATCTGATTTTAAGCTGGATGGAATGAGGGGCTTACACAGGGGACCATTAAAAGATAAAAATTGCAAGAAATCCTTTGTTGTAAGATTTCGGAGAGCCCGGCGCAGGGGAGCGGAAGGGCTCGGTGGGGCCCGGCAGCCCCCGCTGCTGCCCCTTCGGGCACTTGATCCGCTGCAGCTTCTGCTTTCAACAGTTCCCGGCAAACTGTTGCCCTTTGCAATTAATTTGGTTTGACTACAACCTTTCTGGAAGTGCTGACGGAGGAGGTGTTAAAGCCGTGCGCGGTCTCTCCGATTCCCATTTACGCTATCAGCCAGGCACCGAACGCCCGTTCTTTATAATTAAAGTATTCCAAGCCCCACACGCTAATTTTTTTTTATTATATATTCATAAGGGCGCTTTTTTTTTTTTTTTTTAACATGCTTTTCGCTCAGCCTCGGCTGACGCTGCCGTGACACCCCAGGGCGCGAAGGCCGGGACCTCGCACGTCAGCTGGCAAAGCGGTGGGAGCTGCGGCGGGGCACCGAGAAGCGCCGGTGCCGACGCTTGCCGGGCGCTGCGGGTGGGCTGCGGCTCCGGCGCACCCAGCAAACGGCACCTTTCGGGTTGCGGTACCCGCTTTTCATTAGCGATTTCCTTCCGCGAGCGCCGCAGCATCGCGCTCCCGCAAGGAAGGGCTCCCACCGAGCAGGCGTGCAAGATATTTGGTCCCGGCAGCCGCTGAGCATCAAAAGCGAGCGGTTACCCTTTTGGGTGCACCCTCCAGCCGTCGCGCTTTCGGGTGCACCCCGACACTGCTCCCGACTGGCTCCCCGCAGCAGTGCCGGTCCCGGAGCCCTCGCAGGTGAGGACAGAGGTTGCATGGGGAGGGTGCAGCGGTTGGGTGCAGCCGCCCAGGGCTGGGCACCGCTCCCCCTTCCCAGCCCGGCTCTCCGGGGCGGCATTCAGCCCGAATTGCACTTTGAGTAACCCCTAATTATCAAATTACAGTGTGTAGGTCCTGGCGCTGAGGCAGAGGTTGTGAGCTTGCCCTGAAATAACTTAAGGTGCAGGGTGGGCGCTCCCGCTGCGGCTGCCACAGTCACCCTGATGCGCCCCGTGCAGCTTCAGGGGTCCTGCGCAGCCGGAGGGGTGCACGGGTGCCCCCTGCGCCGAGCAGGCGGAGAAGGGGGGTGGTGACGTCCCAGGAGCGCCTGCCCCGAGGAGCCGACCTGGCCAAGCAGCTTTCCCCATGCTCTGCGGCAGCGCCGGGCAATGCTGCAGGTGTAGGGGAGCCATGCCGGGACGTGCCGTGCTGTGCTGTGCCATGCCATGCCATGCCCTGCACCAACACACTGTTCCCTGCTGCACTATGTCACGCCATGCTGTGCCCTGCTGTACCATACCATGCCATATCATCCCCTGCCATGCCGTGCCATGCTGAGCTATCTGTGCTATGCTATGCCATGCCATGCCATGCCATGCCATNCGTGCCGTGCCGTGCCGTGCCGTGTTGTGCCATGCTGTGCCATGCTGCGCCATGCCGTGCCATGCCATGCTATGCCATGCCATGCCATGCCGTGCCGTGCCGTGCTGTGCTGTGCCATGACGTGCCGTGCCATGTTGTGCCATGCTGTGCCATGCCATGCCATGCCATGCTGTGCCGTGCCGTGCTGTGCCGTGCTGTGCCATGACGTGCCGTGCCGTGTTGTGCCATGCTGTGCCATGCCGTGCCATGCCATGCTGTGCTGTGCCGTGCCGTGCCGTGCCCACCCCGGGAGCGAAGCGGACCGCTGCGGGCCGTGCTTCCCAGGCAGGCGGCCGCGCAGTTTGCACCGCGGGGACAGGGACAACTGGGTGCCCCTTTTCCCCTTCCGTTTTCCCAGGCTCTGTGCCCGCTTCGGCGGGGCGGCTCACCCTTCGGGGTGCGTGGGGCAGCACCTCCCCACAGCACGGCACCCACGGCGGCGGCTGGGCCAGGCGCCGTGCCGGGGGGGGCCGAGAGCCCTTTCCTACCCCCTTTTCATCTGCCATCCGCTCGGTTGCTGCGGCACCTCGTGCCATCCCTCGTCGCCGGCTCTCCGAACAGATGGCGGGAGGAGGCTCTGGGACACCATCAGCTGTTGTTATCGCTAGCTGATGACACGGAGTGTAAATTCTGTTGGCACTACTCCCTTCGTCTGTTCTGCCTCTGCATCCCACCAGTTTTAATTACTGTAATTGAGTTATAATGAATGATTGTGCATTACCATTGTCTGTAATGTGGCAGGGAGTATTCTGTTCGTTACACACTCCATCTAACAACATGCCCCTCCTCATTGCTTTGTTTATCTGGTTGAAGGGTGTCATCACTTCAAATGGCAGAGATAAAACAGTACTCAGAGTGTCTGCGTTTAGATGTTTATCGTTTTTCTGTTCTCAGGCACTGGTGCTTCACTGAATCCCAGCGGAAAACTGCAGAAACAGATAAAAACTAATTTGGCTTAATCCCTCTTGAAAAAAAAAACCAAAAAAACAACCCAAACCCAACACACACACACACACAAAAAAAAAAAACAAACAAAAAAAACCAAAACCAAAACACCACAACAGCAAAAAAATCCCTGCAGAGCTTTTGCCTGCTGAAAAAAAAATCATTAGCGCGGGTTGACACACACCGCCCACGGCAGGAGGGATCGCCGAGAGCCTCTCCCGGGGGGGCTCGCCCCTGCCAGCCCCCGCTGGCGGCACTGGGCGCCCGGTGGCTGCCAGCCTGGCCCTTCTGCGGGCGACACGGGCCCCCGGGGCCGCGGGAAAGGGGCCTGGCCCTGCTCTGCCCGTGCCCACCCTTTGGCCTTTGCTGCTGGCGGAGAGGCTGCTGCTGCCACGGGGCCGGGGGGCAGCGGCACAAGAAAGGGCCCCAGCCCAGGCCGCGGGGCTGTTTCTGGTGGTGACGTCTCAGTGCCCACCCGGGCATTTGCAAAGCCCGTGATACGGCTAAACCCCGCTGCAAGCAGCCGGACCCCTCCGTGCTGGCGCTTACGCGGCACCCGAAGGGCCAGCTTCAACCTGGAGGCTCGCCATAGCTTCGGGGGTCTCTGCTCCTCTAGGAGAGGGATCTTATCCACATGGGAAACCGTGGCCTTTCCCAGCCAGTGTTCCTGGGGGCTGGGATGCAGACAGTGGGCTGGGGTGAGATGCTCGGCTCCCTCCCGGCCCCGCCGAGGTGGACGGGTGCTGGCGCATTGGTGCCGGCACCCAAGGAGGAAGCCCTGCTCTTCCGATCGCCCAGCTGCTCCGTCCGCAGCCTCCCCAAACCTCCTCCAGACCCGCCGACCTGTCGGCAGCGCGGTGCAGAGCCGGCGGAGGCAAGCTGCCAGCCTCGGTCACGGCCACTTGCTGCAAGTGCCGGCACGTACCGTGCCTGTCCCCTGCAAAGCAACCCAGGAGGAAATGAAAGGGGACACGGTGCCAGCCGACGTGCCACCGCCTCTGCTGCAAACACCTTGAGTGAGGTGGCTGCTGCGTGCTCTCCTGGCCCTAAAATGCATGCAAAGTCTTATTAAAGCATGAAAAGTCTCAAAAAAATCTCATTAAAGCACTGCTGCACCACCGGTCCCCCGCCAAAGCGGTGGTGCAGCAGTGCTTTAATGAGATTTATCTTTTTTCTGATAAATACCTTCGGAGCGCTCAGCCCCTCCGACGAGCCCAGCCCCGCACCCCCAGCGACCAGCCCTGCAGATCTGGGGGTCTCAAGCCATGACCAAGGGGCGCAGAGCTCCGTGGGGAGGCAGGGGAGCACCGAGCCCACTGAAAACACGACCTTCACGGGGGACCCTTTTTATTTTTGAGGTGGAGACCAAGATGATATTAATTTTTAAAGGCAGCTCTGCATTCGGTGAGCGCCCATCCCGCTTCTTGGCTTCTGCGAGGATAATAACGTGCTTGTGTGCACCTAATATTTCTTTTAGGCTGTGGCTGGCTTGGGAGAAAAGTGTTGTGTGAGCGTTTTTTGTAAAAGACTTGGCCTCATCTGTATGCTGTCAGTAAATGGCTGAGCTAAATAACATGTTGTTATGAATAGTAGCATTTGATAGCTTTAAACCTTTTCTTTTTTCTTTTTTTTTCTTCTTTTTTTTTTTTTCTTTTTTTTTTTTCCTTTTTTTTTTTTTTCCCAAGGTAAATTCCAGCGGGATCAACACTACACAGGAATTGCCCCGGAGGAAGTTGGCTGTTCACCAATTCATCTTGTAAAAAAGATTCATTATTACTGTTGAGCTGAGATGAAACAATTCTCTGGAATTAACTAGTCTAATTTTGACCAGCCGATGTTTTGCTACAATGAAAGTTTTTATTGTTACACATAAAAGTCACCCCCCCCTCCCGGGGAGAAGATGGGCGAGATGATAAAGGTAACTGCGTGCACGGGCGCACGTGTGCACGCACATACACGCACCCCCCACCCCCCCACGCTCCTCTGCAGCCCCCCGGGACGCGGCTGCCCCCCAGGAGGGTGCCCCCCACAGCCCAGTATAATTATCCTGGCATTCCTGAGCCCTGGATGGGGAAAAGCCCTTATTCCCGGGCAGCGGGCAGGGCTGCCCCAGTCTCAGCAGGGTGCAGGAGCACCGGGCGGCTCAGCCTGGGCACCCCGCGCGTGGTGGCTTGGGCACTGGGGACTGGGGGGGGGGTCAAGATTCAAGATTTAAAACAAATACAGACCCCAGAGTGCGTTTGGCATCAGCGGGTGCTGTGGGGCAGCCCCGGCGACCCCCAAAGCCAAGGTGTGCCTGCCAGGGAGAGGTCCCCAGGGAACCAGGGGGGCTTTGGGTAGCCGGATGCGCCCTACGCCTTCGCCTGCAGCCCCCGCGGACGGAGCCACGCGTGGTGTGCGGCGTCTGGCCTCGCTCGGCGACACGGGCACCCCTTCCACGCCACCCGGAATAACCGCCCTGGCCCCTGCAGAGCGGGCACCCTCCGGGGCGGGACTGCCCGGCGGGGCTGGCCCGTGGGTGACCGCGGTGGGATCGGGGAGGGCGAGGACACCGGGGGAGGCCGGGGAAGGGTGGCGGCGTGGGCAGCACCTCGTGCTACCTCTGGGAGCTGCAGCGTGGGCCCCGGACACACCTGGGATGCTAACGAGAGGATAAGTGCTGTGACGGACTGATAATTGGTATTTCATGCATGCAGGTTTGATAACTTCTGCTGGGAGGTTAATTAACGGTTCATTTATCCCCCAGAAGAACCAAATGAGAGTCTATTGACAGGTCCTGTTCACTCGGCGCTCACCCTCCGACCGGCGGCAGAGGGATAACCGGCAGCAGCCCCTTCCCGTGCGCGTTCCGGGGCGCGGGGGGTCCCCCTCCGGCACAGGCAGCACCTTCCCCAGGGCAGCGACCAAAGCCCTGCCGCTGGCAGGACGCGGCAGCGGGGCTCGGGCTCGGCCCCTGCTCCCCGCAGCAGCTCGCCGGGGCGCTGGCAGGGGAGAGCCTCCATCCGCGGGGCGCTGGGACCCGCGTTTACGCCCGCAGGAGCGTCAGGGCTGATCTGTTGGAGGAGAGGTCCACCTCCCCGCCGCGGTGCGGGAGCCACGGCTGAATCCAGGAGCTCTCGTTTAGGCACCCAAGCAAATGGCCCGGCAGTTTTAAAATGCTTTATGGCAGCACAAAGCAGCTGTGCTGTTCTCAAGGCGTATTGAAGCAGTTTAATTACATTTTGACACTAAGAGCTGTTTTATTATCCCAATTTTGGTTGTATAACTAGAACATGCAATGGATTGCGGAGGCATAATCCATTAATACTCACTTGTGAGGATTTGTAGCTTTGGACTTGCGGCCTTATACCTTACTTGCAGATAAATATATTATCCCCTGGTACAGCCTATCTGGGGGAGCCAGTGAGCCCACAATGTGCTGAGAGATGCGGTATTTATGAACGCTCGTTGCTCTCATCCCAGCGTGGCGGGGACACATCCTTGGCGTCCCAGCCGCCCTCGGTGGAGGGTCATTCGGTCTCGGGGACCACGGGGAGCCGAGGGGGCCGGGCACGGGCACGGGGAGACCGGCCAGAGCTGCTCCCGGTGGCACTGCCCTCCCCGCGGGGTCGCGGGTCCCGCAGCCAGCACGTGCGATGGGTCCTCTCCTGCCCTTAACCACCCATTTCTGTGGAACAACAGCTTTAAGCCCTCAGCCCTCCTGCCAAGCGGGGCGGAGAGGGAGGCGATGGGCCGGGGCAGTCTTCCACCGATGCTGCTCAACCCGTACACGGAACAGAATCACAGCATCCCAGCACGGCGGGGGCTGGCAGGGCCCTCCGGAGCTCCCCCCGTCCAGCCCCTGCGTGAGCAGCACCCCCAGAGCAGGGGCACAGGACCGCGTCCAGGCGGGGTGGGAATGGCTCCAGGGAAGGAGACTCCACAGCCTCTCTGGGCAGCCTGGGCCGCTGCTCTGGCACCCGCACAGCAAAGGGGTTTTGCCTCAGATTTCAGTGGAACTTCCCGTGTTCCAGCTTGTGCCCGGTGCCCCTTGTCCTGTCGTCGGGCACCGCTGAGAAGAGCCCAGTCCCACCCTCCTGACACCCGCCCTTCAGACACTGATAAGCACTGAGGAGATCCCCCTCAGCCTTCTCTTCTCCAGGCTGAACAAGCCCAGGTCTCTCAGCCTTTCCTCCCCAGGGAGATGCTCCATCCCCTGAGCATCCTTGTGGCTCTGCGCTGGCCTTGCTCCAGCAGCTCCCTGTCCTTCTGNATCGGGTAGGTCAGATATTAGAAATGAGGGCAAAGGTGCAAAATTTCAAAGCAGGGATGAGTCCATCTTCTTCACGAGGTCAGCAGGAGAGGGGAGCGTGGGAGCGGGATGATGCTCTGTTGGATGCGCCGAGAGCGGGTCTGGGAGCCCCTGCCTGGCCCTTGCCAGGGCACGGCACGGCACGGCACGGCACGGCACAGCACGGCATGCTGGCGTCAGTTGTGCCCTCCTGATCACCGCTGGACAAACCGCGAAGCCACCGGCTGCCTTCAGCTTGCTCTTCTGTAGGAGGCAAAATTGTAAAAGCCAGTATGTTTTGGAAAACGCTGACTTTCAAAGAAAGATAAAGATCAAAGGCAGCAAGGTCAAACTGCAGCACCACAGCCCGGATGGCCGCGTGGGGCCCGCAGCGGCTCCGGCTCCCGGGGTGGCTCATGCCGTGGCGGGTGGCCGTGCCACGGCTGCTGCGGGGGGGCCGGGGCCCGGGGAGGCAGCGGTGCTGCCCCGAGCCGTGCACGCACAGGGGGCACCCTGCCCGGGGTCCGCGGGTCCGTAGGCATCAAAGCCCTCGCCGAGGGCTGACCCACTCCCGCCCACCACTGCTTCGCCCTGCGCAGTATCCGAGAGCTCAAAACATCCGTGGACGCAACGGCCCTGCCGTGTGCTCCCCCATGCCGCTGTGCTCCCACCCAGCCCAGCCGGCCCCCCGAGACAACCTCAGCGTGATGGGTGACCCCCCCACTTCTCCCTTGGGGCAAACTTGGGGGCTCTTTTGGGCTCCTTTTTAGGTTTTTTTCCTAGTGACATCGCAAGAATGAAGGGGAGACATCTCTAATGCGGCAGAGGCTGTGCCGCTGGCTTCCCGGCAAGCCTGGGTTCGGCCGTGCTGGAGGTTACTGCTCCTCCCGAAACCAGCCGGCACTCAGACACAGTGCTGACACCCTCTGCCCAGCTTTAATGAGATTTACCTCTGTTCTGATAAACGCCTTGCAAGGAACAGAAGCCATTTGAATGGCAAAGCAAGGGTCCCACCTAATATACAGCCCAGGAGCTCTCCTGAGCCATCAAACCACCCTCTGCAAGGGCTGGTCTGAGGCTGCACAAGAGCTGAGCTTGTGCAAACCTGCGAAAGCCCGTCCTTGGAGAGACGGCAGCGGTCTGACCCCTGTCTATAAATGGGAGCTGCGCTCCCTTACAGCTGGCTTGCTTCTCGCAGCAGAAATAGGGACCATTTTCTCTATAACGGTCTTGCTTCGTCCCCGTGCTGCGCTGGCTGCTGGGTCCCCAGGACCCCGTGCGGGTGCAGAGCTCGGGGTGAGGACGGCCCCGGTGCCGCTCTGCAGGTCTGCGCCATGTGTCCCTCCGCAGCTCGATGCCGCAGCCCCCGCGCCGGCTGACGTCCCCCCCGTAATCCCCAAAAGCAGCTCAAAAATTCCTCAAAGCAAGACCACAGCTTTGCATGCTAATGGCGGGCAGCGGGGATTAGCCGGTGTCCCACCCCCCGAGCAGCTCCCCGGCCGGGAACTGCACAGACACCCTGGCAGATGCAAGGACCTCTGCCTGCTTTATGCACCGCTTTCTTAAATAAGTTGCTTTTCCCCTCCCCTTTCCTAACACTTAACCTCATGATCCCCACTCTTTGAACACACACAATTTTGGCACGCAGCTCTGCGGACCACCCTCAAAAGCAAATCTCTTTAATTTATGGAGAGGCTCGGCTTAAAACATGCGGGCTTTATTTTTTTTCCCCCCTCTCCCTTTTGCATTTTGTCCTGACTATAAATTTTTAACGACAGTTTAGAAAACATGAGCAAATCATCACTGACGTTTTTATAACCTGCCTAATACTTTAAATAAAAGGTTCCCCAGAAGTGCGTGTCAGGAGCTGGGCACGGCAGCATCTCGATTGCTCATCAGGCTGGTCACGAGGGGCAGGAATAGCCACGGCTGGGCAGGAGCCCATCTGCCGCCGTGTCCCTCCCCCCCCCCAAAACAGGCCAATTTTGGGGACACACGTGCCCCTTGCTCTTCCTGCAAGCCACAGCCCTCCAGCAGCGCCAGGAGCGAGCCGGCCCCTGCCCATCTCCGAAGACCCTCCCCCCAAATCCACATTTCCCATATCCAGTCCCCGTTCCTACGTGAGGGATTTCACTTTTGGCTGGGTTAAAATACTTGGGTCCACTTGCACCCCCCCCCCCCACCCAGAGAGCTCCCACTCCTTCATCCTCCATGAAACCCCCCAGGGAACATCATCTGCTCTTCCCCGGGGTCACTGGTGGGCACGTCGTGCGGTCCCCAGCACCGACCGGCACCCCAGGACCCCCGGCCACCCTCCGTGTGCCCTCTGGCTTCACGTTGTTCGGGCTCCCGGCACGTGAGTGCTGGGGACAGTACAAAACCCATCGCGTCGGCGGTTATGATTATTCACCAAACTTGTAATCTCATCAAGGAGATATCACAAGAGCTTGACAAGGGCTGTTTCCCATAAATCCACGCTGATTGGCATTAATTGCACTGTCCTCCTCTGACTCTCTATTAATTGAGTCCCGTATCAGCTGTTCCATTATTTTCCCTGGGATCGATGTCAGCCTGACAGGCCTGTAATTACCTGGGTCATCTTGTTTGCCCTTTTAAAATACCGGCACAACATTAGCTTTCTCCCAGCCCTCTGGAACCACCCCGGTGTTCAAAGACTTATTGAAAATCAACATTAATGGCTCAACCGTTCCCCTTGGCCAACTGTTTTTAGAGCTCCTTGGCTGCAGCTTAACCGGACCTGCCGATTTCCACACGCCCGGGTTTAGCAACCGCTTAACGTTCGTGAGAGTTACTGCGGGGCCGGGAAGTCTTTCATCACCAACCACCGATCCCAACCCTTGGCTTCCTCCCAACCACCCGACCAACAGCTACCGAACACCTCTGCCCCTTCTGCATCCTCCTCCTGCAGACCAGGATTACATCGCCAAGATGTCCTGCTCCGAACGGACAGGATGGGCGGAATGAAGATAACCTGCTCCGAACGGTCTTCTTCTCAGCCGTATATCTGCTGGCATTATTTTCCCCCTTTAATCCATTGCTTTTAAACAGTTTGCAGCTTTGGGCTCAGCACCCTTCCCATCGCTCCTGGCATTGTGCGGAGCGGTCTTTGCTGTGCTCCTGGCAAGGACCAAATTGCTCTTCTGCGCCACAAATTTGCAGCAGGGACTTGAACTGAGCTGAAGCTCTGGCCTTACAGCAAAGCCAGCAATGGGAGCACGAGGTATCAGCTCATGAACCCTAAAGCAAAGCCCCGCTCATGGTGCAGACAGCAGCGAGCCAGGACTCCTCCGGGAACCCTCGCAGGAACACCCAGCTTGCTTCTTGCTTCTCCAGTGCAGGCGGCGCAGCAAGCAAAGAGTTACTGCCCGTCCTCCCAGTGCTGCTTGGGACCGGGAATTGCTGGAACAGGTTAAGATAATGTTCATTTGTCTTCATTAGGCGCAGGAAACGTGGGAAGGAGCGGCGGTGCGGCCCAACAAGGGGCCCTTTTCAAGGATCATTGTGCCTTTCTTCCAGGTAATAGAGACAAATGGAAATAGCTCCAAGGGTGTGTAAGTCATCCCGGGCGCAGGCTCTGAGCTCGCTGGGAGAAAACCCGCAGGCAGCAGCGGGGGCACGAGGGAGACCCGCTCGGGAAGAGGCTGTTTCCACAACAGGGTTTTATTGACGTCAATAACAGCAGGAGAGGACATGCCCAGGAGCCGGCGGGTGCTTTGCACTGATGGGTGCTGAGCATCATCGCCGGTGTGGAGGCAGTGTCGCCCTGCCAGGGTCCCCTGGCCCCGGCTGGATGAGGACAGGGTTCCTGCTGCCTCCCAGGGCGCTGCAAACCTCCCCCTGTGCTGCCGGGCGGCCGCTGCGCTCCCCAGCAGATGTTTGCTTTTGCTGCCGGGCCACGACGACACCATAAATCTGGGCAAACCCAGCAAACACAATAAGCAATTGTTGTTTGACACCGTCGACTGCTTTTGAACCATCACGCAATCTTCCATGGTGGGAAGCCGGGGCTGTAACCCACCCTGTGTCCCCACCAGCCACCCCTCGTCCCCGTCCCCTTCCGGGGAGACCGCCTGCTCGCAGCTGGGTTTGTGGCCTGGTGGTAATTATACCTAGCCACAGCTCTTCTTAATTGACTGTAATGGATAGCCACATGAGGATACGGTTATATTAAAAAGGTTAATTGCTTTGGGCTGCGCATGTGTTTGGACGACAGTCCCTGCTGAGGCTGCCCCGGCGCCCGGCGAGCGTGGCACCTCGGCACGGTGCCGGCGGGGGTCCTGGCTCTGGGTCTGGCATCCGGATCACCCGGGCTCCGCTCACCTTCTACAGGCTCCTTCCCCACCTGCCCTCCCCCAGATTTGTTTTTAGACATGAATACGTGCCTGTTTCCCTCAGCCTGATGGAGTACGTGCCAAGGAGGCTCCTCTGGCTGCTGAGCGATGGCATGGGTGACCCCAGGGTGCAGCTGGGACCCACAGCTCTCCACCGATGCCGCCGCTGGTGACTGCTCTGGCCAGACAGGCGGGCTGGAGGTTTTGCAGGGACGGCTTCGGGCTCTCCTTCCTTTCGGGAGCAGACAGACGAGCGGCACAGCCCGTGCCGCACCGAGCGGGAGCCCACACGGCCCTTTCTGCCCATCGGCAACCCCAGCAGCTGTGGGGAGAGCGAGGAACGGAGACACACGCTGGCTGCGCCCCAGGTGGCAGCGGGCTGGAGACGTTACAGCGGGGTGCGGAGCATCCCCTGGGCCACCCGCGGGCTGCCCCGGCCCCCGGTTAGCGTGAAGGGACACCCAGCGTCCGGCCAGCCGCCGAGGGTGCTCCGAGAGGGACCTCGCAGCCCCCGGGGCTGCCGTGGCAGCGTGTTTTCCCCAGCACAGAGGTCTCCGAAGGGCAACACCCCGAGTGACCCTGACGCTAGCCGAGCTGCTGGCGGGAGCGCAGCAAGCCCTTGCCCACCCCTGCTGAGTAACTAACAAAAAAGCATCTATAAAAGCAGAGGTGACCGCGAGGCGGATGAAAAAAATCAGTCTTTGCACCCAAGGCGAGGCAAGGGGCGACGTGTCGGGCTCAGGAGTTGCCACGGGTTGCGTTTGCTCCCCTTTTATTTTATCTCCCTGCAGCAGGTCTTCGAACTGCTGGGAAAGAACAAAGTGTGCGCAGCAAGGAAAGGAAACACTGACGCAGAGGTGCGGAGTCGCTGCTACCAGGCGAAAGCAGGGAAGGATCCGTGTGGGCGCACGGCTGAGCACCGCGCCGTGCCATGTGGCGCCGACCGCACCGAGGCCGCTGCCCGCAGGGGACCCGCAGGGCTCCCCACGCCGCGGCAGCGGCTTTAAGGGCATTTGCGCCCGAACGCAGAGCCACGGCGTAGGAAAACCAACCCCAGCCATACCCTGCGAGCGAGCGAGCGAGCCCAGGGCTCCAGAAAGTGCTTTGATTGCAGCAGGTTTTGGTGTAAGGCCATCGCAAGAAGGTTATCTCGACTGGGCGGGATTTTTATTTTTTAATTTTTTTTTTGTAAAAGAGCCGTTTTGTAACCTCACCTTGGGTGTTTAATTCTCCAAAGCAAGCCTGAACTGCAGGAATGTCAAGCGAGGCTAAGTACTTGCCCTGGTGTCCACCACCAGACAAAAGCTGACACTTTCTGGCATTAAATCACTAAGAGACAGTCAAGGACTCTTCAATGCGGCTGCAAATTGTGCGGCCAAGCTGGAAAACACAAGCCACAAGCTCCTCTTGGCCTGAACGCACCCGTAATCAGATAAAACCATAATGGAGCACAGAGCAAAAAAAAACCAAACCAAAACAAAAAACCAACCCCAAAACCTCATTTTTGACGTGATAAACTGATGGCGAAAGCGCTGCGCTTTGGCTTGCCCGCTCGGCAGGCGCATCCCCCCTGCCCCAGGACTCATGCATGCTCATTTTCCGGCTCGGCGATGCGGCCGCTGGCAGGACGGCTGCATTTAACGCCTGGATTTGCAGGCTGGGATCGGGCCGGAGAGCATCAAGTGCATCCGTGGCGCGGGTGCTGCGGTACCCGCCGCAGCCGGGGAGGATGCCGGGGCTGCGGCATCGAGCCATCCATTGTGGCTGCAGAAATGTTTAGGAATCAGCCGTTTAATGAGAACAAAAGGAATTAATTGGTGGTTTAGGCCTAATGAGACCGCTGTGCAAATTAACGGACCTCATCAGCAGAAACAAACAGAGTCCTTAAACGAATCGCGCCCAGCGAGCCTTTGCGGGGTGATAAATAGGGGGTCGGGAGGGACCATCTGCCCACCCCTCCCCGGCACAGGCAGCGGGCGGGAGCCAGGCTCCGGGGGGAAAAAAAACCCACCCCAGATCTCAATAAAGCATAAATTCTCCATTTTATTCATCCAGGCCCAGCTTGACACCACCATCTTACCGCCAAGATAAAGGAGAAACCCACTCGCATTTGCATCTGAAAGGGGCGAGACGCGGCCCCCTCGCTGGGGAGCCGGAGCGGGGTCTCGGGGGGCGTTTAGCCCCTATTGAGGCCGGCACAAAGGGGGCCCCCCGGCCCGCCGGCCGGACCCTGGGTATCCGTCACACAGCCCGTTTGTTCCCGCTGTTTACTTAAGACGTTCCTCTATTCCCAGCGAGGATTTGTATTTCGGGGTTGGTTTACTTCAGCTCGTAGGCTGGAAAAAAAAGGGAAAAAAAAAAAATAAATCTGTCTGATCTTTAATAATCAAAGTAATTAGAATAATCCTTTCAGGGCTGAATGGGGGATTATTTCTTCGTGTCATTTTAGTTTCATCCTCATTTGGGCTCATAAAATGTGGAAAAAGCACTTCAAAAGCCCCACTGTAGTCCCCGGCCCTTCACGCTCTTGAAAATTCCCACCCAGGCGCCTGCCGAGCCCCCCGTTCTCAGGGAAACCGCCGGCCCCGGCGTGTTTGGCTACAGCAAATTTATTTATTTCGGCGGTGGTCAAATAAACACCGGGTCCGGCGAGATTTGTGGATCGTTTGTTGTTTCGCTGTCTTGGGCAGATAAGGAAACCTTTGATGAAGTGAAGGGACTTTGTGTGTCTAATCTGAGCCCAGCAGCTACACGCAGCGATTGTAAAATGCTGCGGTGTCTGCAGGGAACAGTAATTACATAGGAGGATTAAAAGGTCCTAAACCTCACCTATATTTCACTTTTGTAAACTAGCGAGGAACAAAGAATTCTTGGCTCGCCCAGAGGAAAGAATAATTGACACAATTCGCAGGCGCGGGATTATTATAATGTAGATAAACGAAGGGAAGAGGACAAAACTAATTTAGGCCTGAAACTTTTCATCTGGCGTTTAACAAGGGGGATAAACACAGCTTCCAAAAGAAACGCCGCAAAAAAAAATAACAAGAAAGCCCAACCCCAAAGCCCCGCTTTCCGCCTTGCCCTGCCGGCCGCTCGGGGTGCAGGTCCCCGGGGGGCTGGGGCTGACCTGGCGAGGGGGTGAAAGGAGAGGGGGAGCGCTGCCCCGCGCCTCCGCAATGCTTTAACTCCCCGGGGAGCTCCTCTCCCGCAGCAGCTTTGTCCCCCCCGGCGCGGTCATGGCCACGGCTGCATGCTCCGTGGTGGCTGGAGGGACGAGCACCACGGTGACACCAGGGACGAGCACCACGGTGGCACGAGGGACGAGCACCACGGTGGCACGAGGGATGAGCACCACGGTGGCATGAGAGACAAGCACCATGGTGGCACGAGGGATGAGCACCATGGTGGCACCAGGGACGAGCACCACGGTGGCACGAGGGATGAGCACCATGGTGGCATGAGGGATGAGCATCACGGTGGCACGAGGGATGAGCANGCACCATGGTGGCACGAGGGATGAGCACCACAGTGGCACGAGGGACAAGCACCATGGTTGCACGAGGGATGAGCACCACGGTGGCTGGAGGGACAAGGGACAAGCGCCGTGGTTTTCCTGCCGCGTCCCACCCGTGCGCGCGCCCGGAGAAGCTGCGTGGGAAAGCGAAGAAGGCGGCCGACCTTGGTCTTGCACCCGGCTGGCAGCGCCTCGCTGCTTTTGGGAACCACGGGCTGAATTTTAACGCATTTTAGCCTTCTCAGCAATAAAACACAGTCCTCCCCTCTTTTCCAAGGGCCGCATGAAGCATAATAAATCTGTATTTATAAAAACCCTTAGTGGCACGGAAGTGCAAATAGCCTGCAAGCAGCCACGGTGCTATTGCTGCTTTAAGACCGCAGATGCCTAAGCACAATATGCACCAGAATTATGCAAGAAGGGGGCCAAAAAGAAAGCCTAAAAAGCCAAAAAAAAGCCAAAAAGGCAAAAAAAAAGAGCAAAATAGCAAAAAAAAAAAGAAAAACAAAAAAAGGGAAAAAAAGCCAAAAAGAAGCCCAAAAAAGCCATAAAAGCCCCCAAAAGCCCCCAAAAGCCCAAAAAAGCCAAAAAAAGCCAAAAAAAGCCAAAAAAAGCCAAACACTGCCCCCCTCCCCCCATGTCCTTTGTTTGCCAGCTCGACTCCTGATTTCAGCTGGTGAAAAGCATGGAAGCCCCCATCCAAAGCTGAACCCCAGAAAGGGTTTTGTAGCAGCGCAGGAATAAACCCAGCTCCACTGGTTTCCTGGAGTCCAGGCTGAATATCCCGACGGCTGCCGACGCCGATAAGCAGCCCCGGGAGCAGTCGGCCCTTCCCGCCATCCCCGCTCCCGCAGACAAACAGGGCTGGAAAACCCCCCAAAAACCTAAGCGAGAGAAGCGCAAGGCGGTGCGGGCGAGGGTGCGGGCGAGGGTGCGGGCGAGGGTGCGGGCAAGGGTGCGGGGCGTTGCTCCCGCGCCGGCATCCAGCCCTTCTCCCCGCTCCCTCCAGGTTGCTACGGGCAGGGGGAAACACGCCGGGCTCGGGGCTTTAAATTATGAACAATTATCAGCGGGAAAATGACAAGAATGAGAAAATTAACAAAGAGCTCAATACATTCGGCTAAATGACTAACATAAATGCATTCCTATTAGGCAGTCAATATTGGGCTGGCAGCTCCTGTCTGTGCCTATTTCTCATTAGACAAAGCCTTGACCTTGACCTCATTGTCCCGTTTGCCGGGAGACAGAATCCCATAACAACTCGTTTGGCAAATGTATTGGACCAGTAATCCATAAATATTGATTCATTGTTTGCAGTGTAATTTAAATGTCAGTTATAAGCCCAGGGCAGATAAAGATCTGTATCAACAATAAAACTGGATAGAGGCTATAAATCCCCCGGGGCAGGCCGGGTTAAAATGGATATGCAATGCATGCATCCTTTAAAAGAAAAAGCAAAAACAAAGAGGAAAAAAAACCAACAGCCGCATTTCCTGTACATTAGAAGGAGGGAGGCTATCGATTATCTGGGCAGCCAGCCTAGCTTTGCAAACCCCAGACTGGCTGGCCCCGATCCTGCAGCGTGCCCCTGCGGCCCCTTTGCCCCTTCCAGCCTCTCCAGGGGTGATGCGGGTGCTCCTCCGCCCAGTGATGCTCCCCACCTCTCCTGCACCCCGTCGCCTTGCCACCCCTCCTCCTCCTCCTCCTCCTCCTCCCCTGTCTCCAGCTGGGCAGGAGTGTCCAAGCCGCAGGGACGGTAGATCGGGGGCTCCCAGCACCCCACAAGCAGGCACCCATGGTCAGGCACAAAGTGCCCCCTGAAACACGCCTATTGGTTTGCCCTCAAGCAAGAGGAGGGGATAACCTCGACCGATAACTGAGTAACTGCCCCAAAATGGAGAGAAAAGTAAGTTTCTGCTTTGCGTGCTCTTTTACAGCATCAGTTTTGTAACCTGGTGTTAGCTGCAAACATCGGCGGCGGCGTGGCTGGCACAAAGATGCAAAACTATTGTGTTTTTTTTAAAAAAAAAGTCCTTTTTGGGCTAACAGACACAGCTCTAACTGCGCTGGGGTTGTGGACCTGGACCCTCAGAGCAGCGTTTCCCTCCCAGGGCTGCAGCACCGGAGGGACAGGAGCCCTCCCTGCATCCGCAGCCGGTGCCCCGGGGCTGAGCCAGCCCTGGACGTGGCACAAAAAAGAGAGAAACAGCCCCAAAACCAAGGCCGAGCGCCGGTGAGGGCCACGGTCGTGCAGATAGACAAAGTCATGTTGCCGCTGGAGCTAAATCTGGCTGAGCACCAAGCGGCATTTAATAAACTGGTGGGGCAAGGCGATCACCAGGCTTTACCCCTGCAGATGCTTCTCCTCCTGCGTTGTTCCATTTCTTCTACACATTTAATTACACTTCCAGTCATTTCCCTGTTAAGGCTGGATGCTGGTGGACTAATCAACTTCCCAGCGACACAAAGCAAATCCTATTGACAGCGGTGATAAGGAGTTACAGCCCGCAGCTGCTGAGCGTGGCCCGCAAGCTGGCCGGAGGGGCTCGGGCAGCCCCGCGCCCCCGGCTCCCGGCATATGGGGACCCTCGGTGGCTGCCCTGCCTCCCCGACCCCTGTGGCCCTGCCGTTCGGCAGCCGGCTCCGACACAAAGGCTCAGCCAGCCCATGTGAGGCTTTGCTCCTTGCTCTCACTGCAGCCTCCTTCGTCTCCCCGAAGCCCGGCCGGCCCCCTGCTCCCGACCCCAAAACGGCCCCAGTGCGCCGGCCGGCATCACGGCGTGGGGTGCTGGCGGTTTGTAGGGTATAGCTCCCATAAAGGTGGGTGCTGCAGCTCAGGGTCCCACAGGGTGATGGCAAGGTACACCAGGCATGTCACTGTTGTGCAAGGGATGGAGGGATGCCCAGC
>VZTV01028896.1:2830-21817 GCA_013400875.1 Anhinga rufa
AAAGTGTTTATTCAGACTCTTTTTTTTTTTTTTAAGAATGTTGAGGCTCAGCCTACAGCCTTTCTTAGATAAAACTCTCTTATTTCCTAGAAAATTGCCTCCCATTTCACAGACACTGAAGAATTATTTCTCAGTTCTTTCACTAATACTTCCAAATGCCAAATTTAAGCTAGAAATTATTCTAATATTTCCCCAAAATCATATTTGTTTAAATACTAAGAAATTACATTAATAGATATGTTATGTAAACATAGACAAAGAGAATTCTGTGTACAGGACTAAATAGACTCAGTGCAAAAAGAAAGACATGAAGAAAAAAGAATAATTAGGAAGTAGAAAAACTTATAACAGCTTTTCCAAAGGTATTCATGGACAACAGAAAGTAACATGTGTGGTGCAACTCAGCAGGAAACTGTCTCTAGTTTCAACTCTATCAACTCTGTCAACTCTATTGCATAAAATACAGCTGCCCTAGGAGTGCAGCCCCATCCTGTTCTGCTTCCATGAAAAGGACAATTTCCCTAAGGTCCTTGCTGCTTCTATACACAACCAGGACAATCTCAAAAAGTCAAGAGGAGGAGCCACACACTACAACTGACTGTGTGCATAAGAATATCAGAACTCTGACTGCAGCTGGCATTTTCTGACATTCCCTATATGCAAGTACACAATTTTTGAATAACCAAAATGTTCTTTGAAAATTATTACCTGTTTTACTAATGGGTAGATATTTTTCCATGGTAGAAACAGAAAAATAAGATTCAGCTCCTTACCTTGATTACATTTTTCTCAGGCACTTTGCCCACACGACTTTCTAGTCAATCCATGCACCAATTCTGAATTAGGCAAGAAGCTGAAACAGAGTTAGGACTATTTTTTTTTCATCCTTCTACAAAAACACTACAGCAAGTACTCTCAGCCCTGAGCAATAGCATCACAGAAAATTAAGCTCAGCTGTGAACCCAATCTATGGAGCTGATTCGACCATCACACACCCAAACTGGAATTCTAGTGTGAGCAGATGCAATTTAATGGTGAAATAATTGAAAATATAAAAAAGAAACACTTCACTAACTGTAAAGACAATGTTTCTGAAAGTTCTATTTCCCCAAAGCTTATATTTTTTTATTTTTATCCTAATGTGTCTTTTGTGAGATCAAAACTCAATTTTTGATCAGTTTTGATGTCTAGATACCTTCCTATGCTGAACAGCATTCAACAAAATTAAGCTCATTTACAGAATAGCTTGTGTGAAAATGACTTGTTTCCATCAGCTGCATCAGAATGTTTGCCCCAGCTTTTACTTTGAGTTTGTATTACTTCTTTTTTGTATTACTTTTTTTTTAAAGCTTCCTTTTCTCCAAAGATTAACACATCTCCTGTGAAATTATGGTAGTCCAAAGGAGGCAATTTAATTACCTGCAATTCTGGGATTTTTTTGAAATTTCATTAATGAGCTTGTCTTTTTCACTCACATCTCCTCCAAACTAAAAGTGTTTAAGTAGGTAGACTCAGTCATGAAGTTTTGATTCCAGAACTGGTTTCGAGGGGTTGTAATGGTTCTGTTCAGTAGATAATCTACTGTGAAAAACTCTCACAATTTATCATAGTTTCTGTCTGTGGCTTTTCCCTTTAACCCAAGGATAAATCTTTCTAAGTCTGGCAATTGTCAGGAATGCTCCTGTGATACAGGTGATCCTACAATAATAAAAATCAACAGCTAAAAGCAGACTTTATTTTAGATATTCATTATGATACTTATAGCCTGTTATAAATTTTCATCTCATTCCCATTTTACAAAAGCTATATATTACTATCCTCTATATCACTGTGACCAAAACCAGAAGACTATCTTGAGTTATGATATGCTATATCCATAATAATTTTTACAGTAAAGCTAAATGCAGAAGTTATCATATTGAAATCATATCTAAAACAGTGAAATGGGTACTAATATTTTTATATCATGGCAAGGATTTGTACCACAGCAAAGACAAAAGAAAGTTAAAGACTTTAATGATACTTAGATCATTAAATATCAGAATACAACAGTCAATGAATTAAATGTTTGTAAAAATACCCAAGCAGTCTGCAGGACACCTCACCTTTGCCAGAATCAGAGCCATCATCCTGACACTGTCCCGATAGCCACCAGCAGCACTGTCTTTTCAGTTTCCCAGGTTACACACAATGATTTTGTTGAAGTCAAGCATGGCCAGTTTTCCAAAGTAAAAAGTTTGTCTCTTGTCTGGAACATACTGAACAAAGCTTCAGCACGCATGGACATTACAAGATCACATAGCATACATGATGCCAGGCTATGGAATAGAGAAAATTAACACTTCTCACCTTCCCAGTATCTTAGTGCATTTATCTTTATTTTCTGGTCCTCTTTTTGCTGGGCAGAGATATCATTCATTTTTAGTTTCCTGAAAATTACATTAAAATAGCTGTGCTAACATGTTTCTTTGAGTTTCCTACCCCCACACAAACAAACAAAGGTCCAAAGCTTTCCTTTGGAAAAAGAACGTTCCATTCCCAAACATGTTTTTCAGGACAATCACCAATCACGTCAAGCATTGTCCTGAAAACCAAGCAGGAATTATTTGTTATTTTGTGTCCCATTTTACATTCCTTAGAAAACACTGCTTTTGTCTCTGCATCAAGGAAACTCTTATTTACAATTGCTTCTCTGTTGATTTCTCTCATGACAATGTCAAGTAGTATTTATATGAGAGGAGTAGCTGAGCCCACTATTTTGTCACCAACATGCGCTTTTTCAAGAACACAGACTATGGAAACAAAGCTTTGCATACAAAAGCTTTCTTTTATTTGTCATCTCTAACCCAATGCTTAACTATCATCACATTTTCGGATGTGTCATTGGCTACTTCTGAAGTAAGGAAATCAACTGAGTTCTCCCACTTGTTGTGTGTGCAATGTGTTGACTCCAGTCTGGAAAAACACCCTGCCAGAACAACACCAAAGGGAGTATGAAAATCCTTTTTAGTAACACTATTCACCATAAAACATCAAAACGTTATCTGAATCCATCTGGGAGATGAACAATAATTTTGTTCTGGTCAGTCTAATCTCTAGTCTTCAGTATAAAATCAGAGCTACATGAGTAAGATGAGAAATAGAGTATGCAATGAGCAAAACGCACTTGAATAAGAACTTTCAGTAGTGTCTATATTCTGCCATTAAAATCACCATTAACAGACACACAGATTATAGGGAAATTTGGGGTTTTTTTCCCATAACATTATTTATCAGAAGACCACAGTTTATATCAATGTTAATTTTAGAAGCATAGGTTCTACGCTTCTAATTTCACAGCAAAAAAAGGGCATGAGGCCACTGATTTCAGAAATTTTCCCAGTTCTGGACTTCCACCAAAAACTAGAGAAACTGAAGATTGCTTAAAGAAACTACTTTTTTTTCAAATATTTCAGGTAGAGATTCTTTAGAATCAGTTATCATTAAAATTGCAAAAGTATTTAAGGCTTTAAGGTTGTCAAATAACTTTCCAATTAAGACAAATGGACATTGCACAAAACACACTGACTCTTGTGAGAATTCAGCAAAAAGATTTACTTTGTAGCACATATAGCTTAAGCATGCTTCAAGGTTTGATTTGTCTTTTTCCCAGAGCTTTGAGTTTGATGTCACCAACAGAGCATCCTGAAATGCTGTTTTCTTTACCAATCACTTCAACACTACAAATCCCACCAAAGATAAGCTTTCTTACTAGTTATACCATTGTCCCACCCCAAAAAAATATTAACCCTAAGAGCACTTGGAACCTCTTTGCTCTATTGCTGTTGCACCATTTGCCTTCATAAAAGATGTAAACACATCTCTTGCATAGTGACAACATATTAGCTCTTCCTTCCTCCCACAACAAACTTGTTATAGATAAAGCAGTTAGACCTTCATCGGTCCATTCTGAGCATTAAGCAGAAAGCCCCTCCTGTGATTCTCTTGATATTCCAAGTATACAATGTAAAGATTCACTCCCTTACCAGCACATACTCTCTACCATCTTAGGAAACAGCATCCTATGGCTGGAAAAGACCAGGTTCAACTCCCAGGATGGCCACCTGCTCTCTGCATGACCACAAGGAATTAACTTGTTCTAAAAATGGCCAATGACTCTGAAGTGTCAAATCTGCCATTTCTTCAGTGTAGTCTTCAGAAACCATTTATTTCATTCAGAAATACAGGTAAGGTCTCTAGCATCTGGGCAGGAGAACAGGGGGTGCAGTTCCTACAGAAGAGGATAGGTAGAAAGTCCTGGGTGCCTCAAGCCAGACCCTCCAAAAGCAGCAGCTGTTTTGAGGCCTTGAACCTCTGCCATTCTTCTCAATCTACAAAATGGAGACAAGAACATTTCCCTCCTGCCCAGGGATTGTGTGGATAAATACATTCCTGTTTGTGAGGCACTTAGATAAGATAGCTAAGGGAGCTATGTAAGTTGACAGATTCCTTGATCTTAAGGAACTGTACTCTTGAAAGAAGCAGCTTGACTGAGTTATAAATGTCCATATTATTCACAATATGAAACTGCCAAAAGATAAAAAACATTCTAATGATATTTGAGAGCAGGAACTTCCCTTCCCCCCCATACTTTGAGAACTCCGTTTGGAGATGGTATGCCTTTCAGTGAGGAGGATTCCCTATTGTTTTCTTCCCTATTCTTTATAATGTAAATGTAACCTAATTTATTTATTTATTTTGTCTCCGAGGCCTCTTTTTATCTGGCAAGATGGCGGGGGAGGAGGGTGGAGGGAAGAGGAGCTGAAGGAGGGGGGCTATTTAATAATGTCCTATTAATCACAGTGCACTATCAGCAGGCTTTAACCCTGTTCCAATTCTTTGATTGCTTTTTAGGGATTAGAGCAAACTTCATTGTCATCCATTGCATTGCAAATGGGTAAATTTGAGTGATATGTACACAAAATATAGATAGGCAGATAGTGCACTGATATATGCGCAGAGTATATACATGCATTTATATAGCTTGTACACACACACACACACACACATAAAAAAATAAGCTACATCTCCCTGTATACCATACGAGAAAAATCGAATCAAGGCACAGAGAAACTGAAAAAACCTACATGTATCATTCACCTGATTTCAATTGTGACTCCCTTTGAACCTCGGCCAAATCATTTTGTACATTAAAAATTGGTCAGGGATGATAAGATTCCATTTTCATGGTTGGTAATGCAGAACCGGTGAAAGAATACAATTACAGACCCCTGAGTAAACTCTGCGAATGTCAACTTGATGTAAATGATCAAGTGTCGACAAAGGGCTGGTGGGAGGGGGGGCAGGCAGATATGGAGGGGAAAGAGAGAAGCAGAGAGAGAGACAGAAAAAGAGGCTTCAACTTCTTCAGCAGCCTCTCACCCAGTGACGTGCCAGAACCTTCCCAGGCCCAGCCCTTTGGGACCCCACCTTTCTGAGCCAACACGGTGCCCTGAGTCTCCCACAGATGCCACCGCCATTGCCCTAAGCTGGGACCTCCACGCCATGCTGGGGGTTTGTGACACAAGTGACCTGCCCCTGCCTCCAGAAGGCCAACAAAAGCAAGCAGCCGCACAAAGAATTCCTGCAAAACAATAGCAGGCCTCCACATAAATCCTGCAAGAGCCCAACACCCAGGGTTTGCATTGAGGGACTGTCAGACCCCGACCCCTGCACAGAGCGGCTGGGCGACTGCATGTGTGAGAGCCCCCGGTGTTGCCCCCGAGCCCTCCTGGCTGCCTTCCCACATTGGCCCCATCGTTGCCCAGGCCCTAGGCAGCCCTGCTTGCTCCTCTCCGCCTTCCCTGTGAGCACCACATTGATGCCATAGCAACTTCTTCTCTTTTTATATCAAGCTGACACAGGAGTCTGAGGAAGGATGCTGTGACCAAGTGGACATACATAGGCTCAGGGATTGAAAAGGAGGTGGAGGTGCTCATCGCTCATTAGGGGGATCAATGGTTTAAAAGCTCCTAGAACATGATCTGTATATTCCTTATACCTCATGATTCCCTAAGGAAGCAGATAAATACCTTCTCTTACAGGCAGGTAAACTGAGGCACAGAGCAGTGAAGGGACTTAACTGTGTTCCTAAAACAAGTCTTGAGCTGAGTACTGAGTGCTGGGTGCCTGTTTTCTCCATCTTTGTGCTGACCACTAGCCCACACTGCCACTTGGTGATAAGGAGAGAGTTCATGTCCAGGTCATGGCCAAATCTCATCTGGTCCCACATTGCAGTGAGGAGAACAAGACTGCAGTGAAATTCTGGGAGGAAAACACATATCCAAAAGCCTTTTGCCATTTGTGAGCTGAAAACAGGAGCGATATTTCCATTTATTTTAGAATTATCACCTGAGCTGATTAAACCCAGTTATCAACTTCAGTTGTTCTTTACATGTTGTTTTTGCTTCACATTTCCAACGTTTTTCTTGTGCGCACCGCATAAATTATTGAAACATTATTTTATTTATCCATCCCCCTGTGACAGAAATAGGTTCTCTGAAAGCAAATCTTGCCCTAATCAGTTTTGTTTGTCTTGGTTTCTCTCCTCAATATTGCCACTGCTTCTAGGTTAGTGAACAAGTAACACTAGTTCGCTTTTGTGGAGAACAAAAAGCACTGTGGGCTGATAAGGACAGGGTGCTAAATTAAAGGTTATTCCAAAATACATCATTGGTGGCTAGGAAACAATAGGCTTGTAAAACTCTTAGCAAGCTGGGTGGGAAAAGAAGATAACATGCTGAAGTTAGACAGGATGGGGATTGTCTAGACCTCAGTAGCCCTGCTTCCCATTGAGCCCTAACCTCAGCACAAAACTTGCTTGGTTCACAACCGCCTCCAGAATTGGCCATCAAGAATATGAGACAGTGAAATAAGCAAGCCCCAGGGTGCCAATATATGGGCTTAGGTTTATATCTTACATAAAAATGGCATAATAGTATTGTCCATTCCTAGCCTGTACTCAATTCTTTTTATACACTAATACATCAATAAAAGCCAATCACCCTACCAAAGCACTGTTACAGAAGTACCTACTTAAAATGTTGCCTTTTTTTCTCCTTTTGAGTGCTGTGCATGTCTTCCTAATTATAAGCAAAATAAAATTAAGCAATGGTATGCACACAATATCCTACTAAAAGCAAATAGCATAATCAAGTTTGATGGTAACGTGACGCAACTTGCTTAGTTGGTAAAGGGTCTAAACTCTAGCTAACTACCTGTACTGTAAAATTAGCTCTGCTCAAAATATCTCAAGCAGCATTATTAAAGAGCCAAGTGACGTTCAGAATGTTAGCAGGACTGTTCTGGTTTTGAAGCACAGTTTCAAATAAAATGAATTTTAAACAGTTCAAAACGTTGCAATTTCTCACCTGCACATATGGCTTACGACAAATTTGAATACTGAGTGTTATCTGAATCTTAAACTCTGAACCAGTATACACAAATACAGTTAGGGGGGCTGGGCACTGCAGTCAAATCTATTTGCTTCTCAGGCTAAAATTATTTGAACAGTTATTATTTTTCTTCCTTTCCCTCCTTTGATTCTACATTCATGGTTCCTTTAAATGACACAAAATTATATATTGAATTTTTCCTTCCACGTCATAAAAAAATAAACTGGACTGAACCCATTAACCAGGAGAGTTAAGTCAATGTACTTCATACTTTTGACAAACTTTACTGCATGTTACCAGTCTTTGCAGATCATTACTGAAATTTAAAATAGTTTGTCTTTACTGAATGTAAGAAAATGTCTTACTCATATAATGAGAAAAATCTGTTAACATGGATTAAATCTACATGGCACTCTTATAAAATACAACACAATCTAAGCAAATGTAGAAATGACCATTTTTATCTAACATTGCTGAAGCATTCTAGATTTCATATAAAAAAGCTGCAGCTCTAATATTAGATTTAAATAGTGCAAATTACAGCACATGTTAAATAACTATTCCCTTGTGTATTTATAGATTTAGGTTCTGAACTTGCTGTCTTGCATATTTTTCACAGAGTCATTTTAAAAAGTTTTCAGTCCCTTCACTGATATTTTATCATTAATAATGATTAACATACAGTTATTGTCACACTGAAAATGATTTACAAATATTTTTTTGTTAATAAACATGGTGGAAGGTTTTGTTCTGTTAAAACACTTTTACGGCAAATATTTTTTCAACTAAATGGTTTCTTTCCACATTTCAAATCCAGATTTTTCCTTTTTTAGGTTTTTCAAAATACACATTCTTAATTTGGAAAGCAAAAAAAGTAAATTAAAACTCTTTGCATCAAAATGAGGAAAGAAATCATCCCAACCTGATTTGCCAATTACACCATACCACAAGTTTGTAAGTAGTTGAAATCCTTTTTATTTGAACAATTCTGAGACATGTTTTTTAGGGAATACTAATATTTAATGGAGATAAATGGTACACCTAGCAACACAAGCATGTAGCAGCATGAAGTAGTAGTCAGCATTTCCAAAGCTAAGCCTAGGAAACTTATCCAAGTCCACATAAAAAAGGGTAGCCTACCTTACACAAGTTACAATCTTGTTTGCAAGGTGGATACAGCTCCAGACCCAATAGCTGGCCACCACTGACATAGGCAGCAGAGGACAGCAGAGGGAAAGAAACCCCATTGCAGGTGTTGTGTCCAAGTCCTGGCTGGCTGGGCTCAGCATTCTTCTCCAGTTCACCTTCAGATATCACTTTACAGACTTGGTAGTGATTTTTCAGAGATGTTTTTGTTTGTCCTTTACATATTCTAAACCACATAGATACAAAGGCACTTTTAAGAAAAAAAAAAAAAAAGCACTCAAGGTTTCACAGTTTAGGCTATTTCTGTGCATTGAGCAAACTGATGGATCTAATTACTGAAGCCCTAGAGAATCATCTCTTGGGAGAGTCTGCATATCCATTCGCTGGCATATAGTATCTCATGGTCACTGCTGGAAAGGGAATAAGGAGTTCTGGAATCAACCTGAAGTGCTTTTACAGTCTGCCATGTGTATTTGCCCAAGTTTGCCTACTGCTGCAGAAGGAGGGAAATTATATGTGTACTCACCCTGCAAGGGAGCTTTGCACCTACTACAGCTAGCAGAACAGCAGGTAAAGCCAGTGAATGATACTTGCATGCACAAGAGAAGTTAACATGCAGTTCCTCCAGGTTGAAGCTTTAAAGATATGGCAATATCTGGGGAATCATGTACAAAGTTTTGTTTCTTTGGGAAAAGACTGTCTGAAATGTCACTGGCTTGTGGGTATTCTGACTTCAGGAAGGGTATAATAAATTTGAGCTTTTCTACAGCAACGAAAAAATTTTGGTTTCCCCTCATCCACATTTCTGTTTGAGAAGGAGCATTTAAAATCTAAATTAAGTAAGTAAATAAAATAGTTTTAAAATTATCCTAAAGAAGTAGTATTGTTATAGTTATAGAAGTGCTTTTATGCATCAAGTTTTCAGTAGTTTATTTCCATATCCTGCAGTACTAAATACATGATCTTCTACTTTTCATATTGTAGGGACAAGTTTCTCAAACTGGTTGTAGTAGGGGAGCAATTTTTATATACACACCTCTGCAGGTGAATACAGGAGCAATAAAATGAAGGCTGAACGGATGGGTTACACATCCTGCTGATCTTTTTTATTAGCAATTCTAGAGACAGAGTCAGTTTTAACTGCAAAATCATTCTAAATCTTTTTATACATTAATGGTACACAGATTTTTTTTTTCCAGGCAAAATATTCACTGCTATTAAGAAAACCTAGTAGATAAGTAGCAGAGGAGCTGCATGAAAGAATACAGAGAAGCCCTTTCTCACTGCCCACAAGCCAGCAGCCCTGGTGTCCTGGAGGTTTGTCTTCACTCTAGTATGAACCCCTCAAAAGTAGTGCACTTCTGAAGTGCAATACAAAATGTTGAAGGAAGAAACACTAGCAGAAAAATCTCTGTCATCTCTCAAATAAAGGGAATATATAAAGAGAATATAATGTATTTAACTTCTACAAAAAGGCTGGCTTATTTGGAACACATACAGTGAGCCACACAGTGAAGCATTTGTAATAGTCAAACACAGAGGCTTAAGGTATTGGGAGAGGAAATGGTCCATGAAAGAGTGGTCTACAGAGTTAAGTCCCTAAACTAGGTTCACCTCGCAGCCAATTTTGAAAACATATTTCAGGTCAGGAAATAGTAGGCAACGAGTTTAAGTGAATGTCAACCCCACTAACCCTTCTCCACGAGAGGAGAAAAAGTAATTCATGAAATCAGCAAAGGATTAAGGCAATTTGGGTACCTCTGCACAGCTAAAGAAAAGCAGGTCAGAGAGTGCCCTTGGGCACTGGATCTGTGATAGTCCACAGTGCTTGATGATTATGTCACTTTAGGGTTTTGTTTTAGGCCTTCAGCTCACTTTCCAGGAAGAAACCATGGCCTGGCTCTAAGGATAATCCCCTGCATGGACCACTCCCAAAGTCTGGTGTGTATAAGACTATCCCAAGTTAGGCATTCCCTATCCTACATAGTCCTCCAGAACCATTCCACCAAGCTTCATGCCTCAAAAGCCTCTTCATACTGCTTAGTCCTACCATTCCTCCTCCTCCACAAGCACATAGAGACCTCTCCTTGCCAGTCCACTGCTCTCTTCCAAAGATACTCAAGCAAAAAGAAATCATGACCACTCACACTAGGGCTGGAGGTCACTCCATATGTGTATGAGTGCCCCTCCTCCAGACCAGAATGTCCCAGGCCTTTCCGAGTCTCCCTCAGCGGAAAGCCCTGGGTTAAACCTCTACTCCAGCTGTTGAAACAACCAAGAACTACAATTAACAGTGGAAGTTCACTACTTTCACCCTGTGACGCAGCACAGATACATAGCCCCCATTAGAAAGTTTCTACTCTCCAACTGAAGAAGGTGAACGAGGCTGGCTTTAAATTGCTCTCTTATCTTAAATGGCCATTGTTTCTAAGTCTATGTCTTCAATCAAGAATTAAAACTTTAAAAATTGTAATTATTTTTCTTAAGTCACCCATGCTCACCCACCAGCACTGCCATACTGCAATGTTACACCTGAATTGATTTATGCACTAGTTCAATAGACATGGGCTATTGCTACTGTTTCCCTAAGAAATCAGTACAGGTTTTAAAAGGGAAAGGGTATTTCCCAAATAGGATCTGCACCTTCAAATACACTTGATTTTTGGTTCAAAACAGCCTTCAGGTGTCAGTGCGAAACCAGTCTTTTCTGTATAGCTCATTGGCAAAAGATGAGCAAAGATGTGGTTGGAAGGAACTCTGGTGGTGATTTGTTAGTGATTTTGATTAAATTTACTGTAGTCACATGGTTGCTGTTGCATTTTTATCCATGGATAATTATGGAGCCTGCTCATTTTATGAGATGTATTTTTAAGAGTTTATCAGTGGCTTGGGATGAGTGCTCTTTTGTTTAGTGATGTATAAATTTGAATAATAATAAATAACAAAGTGAAGGAGAATGAGGGAAGGGAGGAGACTGAAGTCTGGGAAGATGCCTCGCTATGTATGTCTACTGCATTTGATCACAGCATAGATGATACAGCAGTGAGCATTATAGAAAGCCCTAATATAAATCAGATTAGATAAATATTAATTGCCATGTACTAACTGTGCACTTTACTGGGGCATATTGATGTTTTCAGTCAAAGGCTCATGTTATTAGCGTACACTTAATGATCAGTCGCTTCCCTTTAAGCAGTTCTAATGTTCTGTCGCGCAGACACCAGAAAACAAGACTGTGACGGTGTACCGTGACGCTGCGTTACAGCAACATACAGGTTCCCTTCAGCTCTCCCCAGTGCTGCACTGTGTTAGCCTCACACTGTGGGGCACCGCCGTGCTTTTCCATGTGGCACCCCAAGCTACAGACACCCTCCAGACTGACACTTCCCAGCCAAAGGGTATGGGGGGCACTCGTTATTGCAGATGTACCAAATCATCTCAGTAACATCACAGCAGCGAAACATTAGGCACCCTGTCCTTGCTCCACTAATTGAGGAACTTTATGACTTTTTTGGATTACTGGTAGTATCACCTAGGCACTTGCAGAGTTTTGCACTTGCCTTCATAAAAGGACAGAGACAGGCCTTCCTGTCTTGTATATTAAAAAAAGTATTCATAAAAAAATTGTTCCTATTCAGAATGAAACAACTGCCTTCACCACAAAGTTAGATTAGGGGGGAAATTTGAGGTTAACCATCATTATTAAAATAACATTGACTTAATTATTAAAATAACATTGACTTGGATAATTTTTATGTATTAAAAAACTTCTTAATCATCCAAAAATTCAAAGCAAAGAAGGTATGCAAAAATGAAAAAAGACTAAATGGATTAGTTAACATTTAAGAAAGCACAAAGAACCTCCCCCTTTCTGTCAAAATGTCATTAAACCAAGACATTCCTATGGAAAGCCTGATTTTGACAAAGCTGCATTTTCCACTGGTAAAATATCATGTAGGGAGGTTTTCTCATAATTAATATAAAGCAGTAACAAGGTGTTCTCTTTTAGGTTACTGTGGTACATTTGAGATAAGTTTTATTTCTTTTATGACAGTATGAGGCAAAGTGTTTTGCGACTGTGCTGTAGTATCAGTCAGCACAATTAAATTGTGCAGTAATGAGTGCATATATCAGGCATTCATTCATTTATTATGGACTTGTGCTGTGGGTCCATGTTTGGTACCAGAGGAGCACAAGCTGTGTATCAGTGCTCTTGCCTGTGTTTCAGTGTGGTAGTTTGGCTGTAGGTGCTCATGTCTGGTCTGGGGTGGGCGTACAGCTGTGGCGAGCGGCGCCAGCACCGCACCGTCTGTGCGGCTGAGTACAGCCTGCTTCCACTTTTGTGTATAAACATGCAACATGCCACCACACTTTGTGGCTGTGCTGAACAGCTTTAATATATGTTATGACAATGCTGTATTGTGCTCAGCATTATTGCTGCTTGCTCTGTACTGTAGGCATGAATTTAGCTGTGTGATTATGCTATAATATCACTGCACTCCGCGTTGCCCAGTTGTGCCAGGCTTACATTGTGTGCTGTGGATTATAATAATGTTGACAGCGCTGAATGGCAGCGTTCGGCACTTTGCAGTTCTGCTGTATTCATGTAAGGTGGTGTCGGGGCTTTGTGCGGTGCGTTGCCAGGTTGGGCGAGGGTAGCATGGAGGGCTCCTCGCTCGCCTTATGGGGATGTGCAGAATTAATGTTATGTAATCTTCAGTTTGTGGTTGGTTTGCATTAGTGCTGTGTGCTCTCTGCTGCTTGATTGTGGGGTATTAATGTCAAAATACTCCATGATCTACTGCCATGTGGTTGTGGTGTAGCCTCCGATAAAATCATGGCATGGTTTCTTAATAATGCAGAATTTTAAGAGACAACAAAATGTATAAGAATTCTTCTATATTAAAAATGCAGCATAATTGTATAATTACAGTATTTGCATCATGCTAAACAGATTGGCTGGGTTATTTCAGATTCTTTAAAGTCGGGATGGCATCAGGCCTACAGTATTTCTAAACTGTTTTGCCCGTCTGCAGTTGTGTAATGAAACACCACAAATTTTACCCAGCAATACTTGTGCTTTCTAAGTGCTGCATTATGAGCATAAAATTACCAAATGTACTGAACACACTTACCAACACTGAACTAAAATCCCTTATCTCTCACCCACAAATTAAGTCTCCACAGATCCTTTTTTACAATGCTGAAGTAATAAATACATATATATTTATTTCTACAACCATTTTAAGAAATTAGAAGGAAACCCACACAGTAGTTTAGCAGTTAATTTACAACAGCACAGCCTCTCGAGTAAGTATGTAAAACAAACACACATCATTTATTTCCCTCATTTGAAATCCCTGCTTCCCGACACACAGACAGACAGACTCATACACACAGATCACTACAGCCCAAATTGGACATCAGAGAAGAAACTAGGACTTCTTTGCTATCATCCGTGATTGCCCTGAGGGTTGAGGAGTGGCCAATTTACAGCATGAATATAGTCTGGGGATACATGAATCACGAATCATGTTTGATGTATGGAAAGGCACAGTCATTCTGAAAGGCTGCAAATGCAGTCATCTGCTTTTTAAGTAAAAAAAAAAAATGCTTGCAAAACAACAACAACAAAAAACCGGAGAGATTAAATACCTGGGAAATATTATTTAAAAGACACCATCTTTGCTTTTTTTTTTTAATTGGGTTGGAAGGGGTTACTTCATTATGCAGCAAATTAGAAAATTCATAATTTATCATTGCACCCAGTCGAAATGCCACCCAACTGAGTCGCACCCCTGTGAAAACCATCACATAGTAACAAACTGTCAAAGCCTGCTGCAGCCGACGGGCAAAATTAATATGCAAATGTATGCAAGAAATTAAAAAGCAGAATTACCCAGGCAAATGAGGTAGCTATACTTGAATTGTTAGAATTATGAATAATTACTGCGAATTTTCTGCTCCTAATATAACTTGTTTTTTGATAAACAAAGACTTAATTATCGAGATGCGCTGGAGAATTTCCGTGGCGCTCATTAATCTTGCAAAAAAAACAAGTCCCTGGTGCCCAAACCGTAATGAAGAGCGCGTGCCCTGAATCTTCAGAAAGATCAGAGGCACCAGGGTGCCAGGGCTGGAGAAAAAAAATGACAGTGCCAATGTCCCCTCCTGTACCCTGGAGTGTCATAACGTCTTCCACTAACTATCAAAGGGACTTATTTATGCCAGCAGCTGAGCTATAAGTCCAATTTACGATGCCTTAAGCAGTGGTGAAATGATCTGTTGATGTGCTATGGAAATGCCATCTTGCAGTAGCTCGATTTGGTCCCAGTGATACCAACACGATGAGGACCCTCCGCTCCTCCGCTAATGGATGCAGCATGACAGACCATAATACACAAGAGGGACAATCTTTTAGGACCAGTCTCAATGGTCCTCCATTAATCTTGGTTCTGCAGCGCTGTGGTGTCCATGGGAACAAGGGCATTATCATAAGCACTGGTTTTAAATGTTCCCATTAGGGATTGCAATACAGAGAAGAGATGCATGGGGTGAGAGGGTTAGGGGAGACAGTCCACTATTAGTTTACATTTTTTTATGACCTGGATTCAAACCATAATGGGTGGCTCAGAGAATTTTCTCTTCCTAAATAACATAAAGAAAACAACAAAGGAGGAAGCAGCTAAGTGTACAGCACGGTGCGGTGCTGCATGTTCATCTTCTCTGTTTTTACAGCTAGAAAATCAGCTTGGCCCTGGTGGGCTGAGATAATTTACCATGAGAAAGCAAAGGGAAAATAACCCCAGGTACTCTCAGCACAGACCAAATCGAACCCGCTGTGAGCTTATTATTACTTAAAAACTGGCATCTAAGTGGAAATGACTGACTCTCTGTCATTATCCCTATTACCACCATGATAAACCCAAGCAGATGATAAGGCAAAATTACAAAACATCAGTTCTGGAGCTCGGAGGCTACTTCAGAAGCTCAAGGCAGACTGCGTTTTCAAATGCTTCCTTCTCTGCATTCAAGTCCCCAAATTTCCTGATGCCTTGACAGAACCATTTCACTGCATAGGCAAATTGTCACCTTTTAAACCAGGGCATCTGTCATTTTTGTACACGGGTCTACCACTTAGTCACTCTCACTCTTAATCCTCCAATTTCTCTACACACAGAGAGCAGCTACAGTACCATAACGTTTGAAATTTCACTCTCACAGCCTGCATTAGACTCAGAAAGGGGAAGGATGGGGCGACAACTGCCTCATAACTGACAGAAAGGACACCCCTCCTGACCACTGGGCTTTATTTTTTTAATTAGCAAGAGGAGCAGCTTCCCTGGGGAGGAATGGTACTTCAGAGTGAGAATTGGGGAGCAAATAGAGAGTACAAAAAGGCTCTTCCAAGACCTTCCACCTTCCTCTCACCCTTCACATTACCGTGGCCAGGAGAAGTGCATTTCCCCCACATATCCCTTCTGTCTCCTTCCCCAACATCTCCCTGCAGCGGGGTGGCGGGCACAGCGGTATGGAGGGCTGCAGACTCTACTCCAGCAGCTTCTTCCTGGTGCAACAGAGCTGGAGGGGACCCAGAAAGCAAAGCGTTGCCTAGGTCTGAGCGTGTTTCATCTGGCTTAGCAGGCTGATAATTCACTTCACCAGTTGTCTGGAAAAAAGGGGGTTATTATAAAAGGAGCAGTAATTGTGTCTGACATGGTTGCCTACCTCCATGCTGCTCAGCGAGCAGGACGGCTGCTAAAGTTCTTACTGATATAAACTTCCCTTTTCCTCCTAGGGATGAGGGAGTTTAATTTTCCAGTCCTGCTACTGCCAAGGCAAGTTTCATACAAAGTGTTCATGCAGTGGTGTCACAGCCCTTTTAATGACTGTTACCACCCTGGGCTGAGTCATGAGCCTGCCAGGGCAGCTCCCCAGAACCCATGACCCAATGGTGTGGTGCTACCATCTCCCTCTACCTCAGAGTGTGGGATAGGCAGGATCATGCACTTGTTGACACTAAAACCTGTTTCTCAGCTAATGGCCACAGTGTCAGTCTCAACATTTTATGGTGATGAAACCTCAGGAGGGATGATCCTGTATGGAATGAGTTTGTGAAAAAGCCTCCAAGAAACACAGTTTCCTTCAAGACAGGTTTCTTGTTTTACAAGAACACTTCAGTACAAATCACCGGCTCTTTCCTCTGCTTCCTTCATGCGCATGCATTCAATCATTTATAACAGAAGAAAAAGATGAGGTTTGAAATTAAATTTCTTTTTATCTTAGCGAAGAGTTCAGAAAACCCACACAAAAACTGCTGAGCATGTTGGGAGAGCCAATTTACCTGTCCAAGAAGTTAGGAAACAGCTTCAGGAAAGAAAAACAATTTGCACATAGCAGAGCACCTGTGACAATGTGAAAATCTCCCTTACTGCACAATTCATCCAGCAGCTGCAGGGGAATGGAGCTGGAGTGTAGAGAATGGATTGGCCAACAGCTACTATGACAAGGAACACAATAAATCCTAGTTCAGAGTCCACCTAGGCCTAATAATACTTTGCATTTGCAATTGTTTATTACTTTTAGCCAAATTTTGCTCAACAGAAAATAACATGAGGAAAGGCTTCAGTAGTTCACTCAAAGTCACTGTCACAAAAATTTTTTGGCCCTTTATTAGAGGCTCAAGCCTCAGGCTGATTCTGTCCCAGGCATCAGTCCAAAAAGGGGAAGAGAACCGAGTGTGCAAGATGGAAATAATTATTACCTGTGGCCAAAGACTGCGTGGTTTAGATTTTTCACAGCTAGTCTTTGCTCTTAGTAAACTGGAATCAGGATATAAGCGTATCCTCTGCAAAGGCCTGGGACACCAGTTGCAAAAAGAACTCCCCTCCTCTTGCCCATAATTACCACATCTAGGCAACACACCCAGAAAAAGATCTGCATATGTATGTATATGTGTGTGCATTCATATAAATATATATGAATGTATGTATGTATGCTCCTGACAGAAATGGGTGCATAAGGGGAGGGTGGGCATGGAAGATAGAAGAGGGCTTCTCGAAATGCTTGTTATGTTCGCAAGCTGTTGCAACAGCACCTGGCTGACAAATCAGATGAATTACTTTCCAGCAGGAGACTGAGATCATGAGAAGGTAAGCAAAGATTTCAGGTCCATATGAACATGTTACCATTTGGGTTTATGCAACTCCAAGCCTCTCTCAAACAAACATAAATGGTTTCAATCCAGGTCAGTGTGCTACCATGGCAGAGCAGCACACACACCATGTGCACCATTCTAACACAACAGTTGTTCAGCTTACTACAGAAATCCCAAAGGAGACTAACAATTTACTGTATTTAAATAACAAATAGTTTTGGGGTAGAAGAGCTGTGCTTCTAGTTGTCAGTTTGAGGGTCTTTACAGTCCTGAAAAGGGGAAAAAAAAAAGACTTAGATTATTCCTAGTGACCCACATACCACAAAACATCTGCTGACAACATGGTTGGCTTCCTGCCCAAGTTGAACTATGAGCTGTCTCCAGCTGATCATCTTTGCCCTTACCATAATCTGGAGAGTCCACAGCAAGCAAAGGTGATAGTCACGGATGCAAAAAGCAATTTGACCAGTTGACTAAGCACAAACTTGCATAAACATGCACACACATACCTCTAACATAAACCTGATCTTAAAAAACAAAAAAAGTCTACATCAAATATAAATCTTTAGATTAAGATTTGTCAGGTTAGAAGTAAGAACTCACTTATGTTTAGCATGATCCTTTGTGTTTGCAAAACTTGAGGAGTTTAAAATTTTAGGTCTTAGAGATATGCATGCACAATACGATTAGACAAAGCACTGGAAACAAATAAAAAGCCCCAAGAAATACCTTTTGTACTGTCAAGTTCCACCATTGTATTAAGTACAGTATTATTCTGTTTGTAGAGACAGAAACAATATTTCTAGAAGCATTTGTGTTCCGTCCTTTTTACATCTGAAATGGTGTTACCCTGTCATGCAAACACATTGATGTAACTTGACTGTCAACCTCCCCTTTCATTGTTTGTGGTTATTACTTTTTTGATATTATTTTTATTCAAATCAGTAATTACTCCCAACTTCCAAGTTCCTTGTGCTTTCTTTGTTCCTGCATTTAGGTACTCATTCTCCTTTTTAAATGTATCTGACTGCTAAGAACACAGCCATAATCATACCTGATATTGTTCAAATTAATAGTCACTCATTTGTGATCATAAGGGTTTTTTGCACTTGTGTTACAGATGTAAGAAACCTTGCCATGCAATTCAAAAAGCCATACAGCAGTCTCTCATTTTAGTGTTACCAACAGAGTACTTGTTATTCTGTTGTACTTTTTATTAGTATCAGTATGATTATTGTTTCTGCTCAGTAA
>VZTV01028910.1:0-12155 GCA_013400875.1 Anhinga rufa
ACTTGAGGGGGGGACATGGGTGGGTGGGTGTGGTTTATGCATATATATAATTATAGTTTTTTTAACATGCAAGTTAAAATCATTTACCAGGCAAAGCACTGCCTAGCTGTGCCTCTTCACCCAGTCTGGATCCACATTGTGAGAGTATGGTTGTTAAAATTGAGTGGAAAAGGGGGAAAAAAAAACCCCAGAATTCAATAAATCAAGAGTCTTGATGCTTGTAGCTATAAAGTGTCTAATACTGGCATTGAAACAACACAAAACAAAGAAAACCACAAAACACAAAAAAAAATAAAAACCCAGAAGGGATTTTAACTCCAAAGTTCTGGATAAACTCCAGCAAGGATAGTTAAACCCCCTCCATTACCTTTATGAAGTTTCAATTGCCAACAACGTTCTCTGTGTCTCATTAGAACAGGCTGCCGCGATGGTCTCTGCTTAACATTGCCTCAAACAAATATAGCAAAGACGGATCCTGTAAAATCAGTTATAATTTCTAGAAAGAGCATATGGAGACCCAGTTATACTGCCTAAGATCACTGTCATTTATAAAAGCACTACGGAAAGAGAAAAGGCATTTTTAAATGTAACTGGTGGCTATTCATCTCAAAATACATCATCTTGTCAGGAACTTAAGAAAATACATAAAAGGGCGACCCACTGACAAAGGAAACATAACACAACATTTTGCCTCTATTCTTAGACTTCCGCACCGTCTCTCTCCCAGCTTCAAAGGCTAACAAACTTTTGAGCAAGCTTTCAGAAAAGGAATTAAATTATCAGCCCCATGAAAACCAGGTGGCCAAAGCATTTAGTGGAAATAGACCAAATTCCCATTCTTTGGGGAGCGAGAAACTTTAAATCAGCAGTGGATCAGGGGTGAATGAATGAGAACTGACAAAGCTGGACATACGACGTCGCCCTCCAGGAGCTCCGATAAACAGATCGGAGCTTCTTAAAGAGGGAGAGCAAGATATCCAAGCGAGATGTACTCACCATCTGTCAACACTGACATGGGGATACATTTGGATCTCAATATTTGAAACGCAGTGTAGGAGACCGGTGGATCTTTTCTAAAATCTGCATTTATTAGTACGCACTTAAAGCGCTCACCACTCCAGTCATACTTTCCTGCCCATCCTGTCTCTTAAGGAGAGATTCAGCATTTTCATTGGAGTCACCGCCATGCACTACAGCGCAGGTTAAACATCACATCCGAAGTCCGATTAAGATGTTTATTCTACCATCGTATAAAATCAGATCAACGCTCCTCTAAACATAGCTCAATGGGTAAGCGAGAATTGCCAGAAAGCAACGTACTTCCAGTACTGTTTTCCCAGAAACACAAATTATTTCACTGGTTAAATTCAAAATTTGAATATAAAAATCCGCTCCTTTTTTAGATGCATCTTTTGATAGGCATGCACTATCACGGTAAGGAAACCAAACCAAACAAGAAAGAGAGAGTTTTGTTGTCAGAGCTATCATCACAGTTGTGCAAACGAAAACAGAAGTCTCCAGAAATCTGATGTTACTTGTAACATCCAGGTTTGGTTTTCCTTACGGTGCTTTTCGCTTCCTCTCAACAGAATTTTTAAGCTCGGGTTTGGTGCGATGTAACCACTTTCATATGGTGCCTGACCACATCAGAGCGCACTGCGTGAAGGTAACTTAAAGAAGTGTTGTGCTTAGGAAGCTGGAAGTTTGCCATTATTTTGTCACTCCCTATTTTTCTGTCCTTAGGGCTACTCATATTAATCAGCTGCAGCTCTCTACAAGAAAAGGTCATTAACCCCTGATTTTTCAAAGGCATTGTAAAAAATTAAACGTTTCAGATACATATGAATTAATTTTTTGTTATTAAAATTGCAATCAGAGTATTAAACTTGGCAGGCAAGCCTTTGATTGGGTACAGCTAACATAAAGTTTTATCGGCAGCTGAATTACTTTAGTTTTTGGCCCCAGTCCTTTCAGATTAGGTAGTCTGTAGTACAAACTAACAGATATATAGAAATTCAAGAGCCCAAGGATTCAGCTGCAGGGAACGTCATCAAAATTAGGAGAGAAGATACATTTTTTTTCAAAAAGTTGATTCAAGACATACATTAAGGGTCCGTGCAACCCAAATCCAACGCCTCCAAAGTCAGCTTCCTACATAGTTCCTCACCTACAAAAGAAGGTACAGAACATCATCTGCTGCCAAACGCTGAGCGCTTGCCTTTCTAGCCACTTGTAACGCAGTTCCGTAAGGTAGCATGGTGCTGAATATTAGGCCAGTTAACGTTGCTTGTTGAAAAAGGAACCAAAATCCAGTCTTCTGTAGCATGAATGAAGGACTCTCTTGCCAGTCTCCAAAAGGGAAGGAGGAAGGTAAGACCTTAAACCAATTTGTTTTAACACTAAGCAGTGATAGCAAAAAAAAAAAAATGAATAGGGGACAATCTAATTTCATTCTGAAAAAAGGAGGAGCCAAAGTAACACCTACCACAAGAAAATTAGAAAAAACGTACAGCAAGATAACAACAATGAAAAGAAACCCGCTACCAACCAAGCACCTCTCTTCCACAAAATACGCCCAGGTATATTTAGGGGGTTTTAAAGATTCCCACTGAAGTGTTAAGGAAAACTGAACTGTACGTAGTTCTTTCCGTTATCTCTTACATGGAGGGAGTGTGTTCACTCATTAAAATCTACCTTGCTAGGACAAAAAAAGTTTAAGAAATGAAAACCTCTTCTTTGTTCCAAAGCCTTGCCAGTTTCTGTTCTTAGTGATTTATTTAAATAAAATGTTAAGTAGTAGGTGTTAATAAAATTACACATGTGATAAAATGACTATTCTTTTAAAATCTGATCTGTAATAAATTTTATAAATTCTGATTGCTAGTTATTCAAGCCGTCAAAGCTTTGCCAACAATAGCCAGCAGAGGTCTATTACTGAAGTAGTATTAATATAGACATCATCACCAATTCAAAGCAGATAATAAAGGACTGACACATTTATTATCATTATTAATTAACAGTTTTCTGAGATGGAATTAAATCAATATGCTGCTCTGATATCATTTTAACTAGTTATGCAAATCAAACATTTAGAGCCCATGAAAGGATATAAATGCCATTCAAAATTCACTTCACACTTATTACTGTAATATCAGAACTTTCAGGCTTTGCTAGTAAAAAAAGGACTTAATGCTCATTTAATTACACTCAGACATAAAGCTTATGGAATGAAAGTTGAAATAGCTGATTAGTTAGGAAGTCACAGTAAGGCTATAACACTAGGGATAGACAATGAGATAATAATGTGAAAATGCAGAGCTTTTGCTCAGAGTTGTTCTGGCAGATCCTATTAAAAAGAACAATGACATGTGTAGGAGAAAATGTTTTAAAATTACGAAGTTGAAGAATCTTTCCTAAAGCTAGGAGAAAAAAGAAACCATTAGTTGTCACTTATATAAATAGAAAAATGCTATGTTAAATCACATAACATTTTTTCTAATTATGCGATTACAATATTTAATCTTTTAGATGTGAAATTTTAACTATTTGTCTGCATAAACAACAACATTAAAGAACCTCCTTTGTCAGAATAGGATTTCAATACTGTTGATAGCAGACAACGGGCCACAGCCGGCCTGGCGAAGGGCTCCTGACGGATGCCCTTGGAGATGGCAGCCTGACAGGTTAAAGAGCCTACAGCAAGGTCAGTGCTGAGCCCGAGCTGGCTAGCAACGGCAAGCCCTTGGCCAACCATGCTGGCCAAGTGAGACCAGGTTCTAGTCAACCCCTCGAGCACCATGGAGAAAGAGCACCCCTGAGAAGCCCTCACCATGAGGCGAAGCGGCGGTGGCTGATAAAGAAGAAAGGAAAAAGACCCAGAAGTCTTTCGATCTTGTGCGTCTTTGATCTGGCGCATCAAGCACAGGAGCACTGGGTACGGATGTCGTTTCACCGGAGCGAAGGATCGTCCTTCACTTTATCCACAGGAGACTTTAACCAGGTTCCCAGCAGCTCGGATCTCACAAGTCCTACGTGGTCTGCAGTGCAGAAGACGCTGAGAAAGCTTGGGGTTTGCCCGTTCCCTGTGAAAGTCCATCAAACCACGACATTTTTCAAAATGATTACGGGATCTTTACCTAGACTCTTCCCAGAGATATTAAGCCTCTCAGCTTTGCTGGCCGCACACCTGCCTGACTTTCGCAACACTACATTGGGCTCAGGGCTTCGTGTGGAACGCAGTAAGACTGCGGGAGAGGAAGGGAAGTGACAGACCTCTCACTCCAAGCAGTGTCTAATTGTATCACGTTCACAAAACCAAAGCTTGGGCAACCCGGGAAGATCTCTCCATTCAGTACGCTCCATACTCCGGGGACAATGCTCAGCCCAAGCCTTAAAATGAGCAGTCACAGAATAGATTTATTTGCTGGGAAAAAAGGATCTTTTGCTCACTCTGGCAAAGTAGGACTCAGAGGATGAGGTAACGGTTTTAGGAGGCTAAAAGGCTGACCGGAAAGGCAACAGACTATTTCTGCAGAGCAAGGTAACTAGATCTCATTATTCAAAACTATTTATCATGAACTAAAAAACAATGCATACAAGCAAAAGGGTTGGAATTTTATGAAAACAGTAAAAAGCCAACTTGCAAGATTCCTACCATTACATTAATTAACTCAATATCTAGGTAACTGAAAATACTAGGCTTGCTAAATCATCTGACACCGATCAATAAAGCAATAATAAAAATAAAGCATGGCAACCATGTTCTGTCAAAGGTAAGGGTACAATTGCAGTCTCCTCTCCACATTCTTTCCCAACTCATTTTATGATCAGCGAGAAGCCTCGCTAGTAGCTAGAAGAAAATTTAGACCTATGAACTGAAGGCAGGTGAGTTAGCGCTCTCCACAGAGGAGCCCATTCTGGCTGACACATCACAGAATTTCATGGGTGGCCAGATCACTAACTTTCAAACCTACTTAGAAAAAACGTTCCCTCTTTTTGCACTGTCTGTACTACAGAAACAGAATACGCCATCCCGTGATGAATCACTTTTTGCACCCTGCCTCAAAACATGTACTTTTGGCACTAAATAAATGCCCACACTGCACGTCGGGAGTGTGCTCGCACGCCTAAATAACGTCTAAATAACGCCTAAATAAATACCCACACTGCACGTCGGGAGTGCGCTCACACGCCTAAATAACGCCTAAATAAATGCCCACGCTGCACGTCGGGAGTGCGCTCACACGCCTAAATAACGCCTAAACAAGAATACTGCAGCAGCAGAAGTCTGTCAAACACCAGTCAACCCGTCTGATATCCTGGATCTGTTATCAGGTGAGGAAGTGCACCTCCGACGGGAGGAAGAGGAAGCAGCCTAGCTGTGCCCCTTGGAGCACACAGAGCAGTCTAGACAGCAGCCACTTTTATAGCATGTAATTGGAGTATTTTACGTGCCGATGACCTGGCTTTTCAAAATTATTTGGTTTAGATGAGACCTTCTTACCAAGGCAATTCCTAAAAGCACTCTTACACCTGCTAGAGCCCCCAGAAAGACTGGCGTAAGTATTTGCTGGCTTTATCTCTGGTATGGAATGGGAAGAACAACTTTTTCAAAATCCACAACTCATCACCACTTTGAAAGTAGAGCTGTAACTACCTCGAAAGTTAAAATTATTAACAGCTGCTCAATTTGGAGGTAGTAAAAGGGGAAAGCTTTGCACCATACAAAGAACGGGAACAGCTGGGTAGAGTCTTCCCTAACTTTAAAAATGCCATCAGTCCTGTAACAGAGACAGCCAAGTGTCGGCACCTTTGTGACAAATACGTTATGTCTGTCGCCCTCAGCTCTCTAGTGCCACGCAGCAGCGCAAGAGGAGGGAGCCGTTTGTCACCAGAAAGGCTGATGCTATGCACTACCAGTGTTAGGCTGAGACCTAAGGATCTAAAAGGGTTTTTTCAGTAACCGGGGTGGGGGGATGTTGCTGAACAGAAGAGCTCTCGACTAAAGCCCTTCTCTAAAGAGGGAAAGAAAGCACATTGACTCTTTTGACTGCAGACCCACTCACCAAGTAAATTCCAAATTACTCTCGTAAGCCATGAAGAAGCACTGACACAACCACAGCTAGACAGCAGGAAATGAGGATGAAAAAGTGGGGGGGAAGGATTTCTAATCTCAAAACAACCCAATGAAATTCGAAGAGTGGCCTGCAATAAGAGTGAAGTTGTGCTGCTCCAGCCTCTTGGCTGAACCTAACCCAGTCTAGCGTCCATCGAGACAGCGCAGCAGAAGGAAGGAAGGGGTTTCACTCAGGCACCTACGTGAACCTCTGGGTTGGTAGAGGGAAAAAATCTTGGCAAGTTTGGGGAATATCTTCCTCAGAACTCTGTTCCGTTTCAAAGTGATATTTCCTTTAACAGTCCAAGAGACAGAAGAGTGAAGGAAAACACAGCAGGAACGGGTATTTGCAGTGAAGCAGACTGCCAATACCCAGCGCAGGAATCTCACTGCAACTGTTTGCTTCTCCCACCTTCATGTCAGAGAAAGGGGGAAACGTTTTTCTCTGGGCTCGCTTCCCTCCAAGATGACTTTCTCCCAGAAAACTGGCTTAGGAAATGTGGTATTCTCCAGACAAGCTGAAAGCGTATGTTGTTAGCTCTGAAGGCTTTCACCTTGCGAGTTCCTATTGTTAAAACAACACCAGTAGGCAATAGTTTGGTGGGAAAAGCAGGAGTTGGGTTTTGCATGGAAAGATGCCAGAGGAGTACACACAGCGCAGCAACCATACGTAGCAAAGGACCACTACAGGGTTTGGGGGGTTTTATTATTCACAATGCCCCACTCAGTTCACTATCAAATAGGATGTTAGCCACACAAATACCAGCATTACTGGCACTGAAGAAGTAATAATCTTTCATTATGAAAACTAAACACACACACACACCCCGCCAAAAAAAAAACCCAAAACCCAGCAAGACAGGCAACCAAAAATCTCAGAGGAGCGCAGAGCTGTGCCTCTCAACTCCTAAGAATCCCATTCAACCAGCTATCGCTTCTGCACGCAACAAGTCGATCCAGCACAAGTGAGAGGGTGTTTCAGTACAAAAGCTTCTCTGACCTAGGTCAAGCCGAAACCCAGCTTAGGTCAAAAGGAACAAAGAAACGCCAGATCTCTTCCTATCACTCAGGTTTCATTATAAGACTACCACACCTTGAGCAATCATTCAGCTTATCTGGTAATTCTTGGGAAAAAAAGGCCCCCAACCTGGAACAAAACGGAGTACACTTTGGCCAGCACCGAAGTATTGGCGGAGCTGAGTGCCAAATGTGGCAATCACATCTCAATACCTCTGGTCTAGGTTGCTTGCAAGCTAAGTAATTTTCTACATTCACCAAGCAGGAACAAAAAAAATAAATAATCCTCCACCTCCACCTCCAAATGAAGCCCACAAGCCTTCTCCTCCCTCCCTTTCCTCCAATCCAAACCCTTCAGGCAGAACTAAAAGGCAGGGGAAAAAAGCCAGGCACACAGAGTCAAAAATTCAGCAAGCTACTAACCAAAAATAACCTGGGAATAACGTTATGGAAAAGATTTTTTTTCGAACACTCTTCTCTCAGAGCAGTCATAAAATATCAGATACCTTAACCCCCCTGAGAAAGTAACACGGAGTTCTCATCCATATGGTATCTTCCAAGTTAAAATTGTGATACTCGCAAGCTACTCAGAATGACATTAAAAAGTATCCACCTTAGCTGTACTAGCTAAAACTGAAACAACACTCTCTCAAATATTCAGATGCCCAACTACCGCACGCTGGGATGATCGATCTATAAAACAGAGAAGAGAATTCCTGAAAGGAGGATAGGTCAGAACGAGGGATCATCCATCAGCCAGTCTGTCAGAGAGCTTAAGGCATTGCTTTTGAACTCCTAAAAGTTGTCCAAGTAATTTTAAATAAGGACATTGAATTTCACCTGTATTTATGGGTATTTTTTAAAACTTCACTAAGTCTCAATTGCTTAGCATGCTTGCTATCCTTGTTAAAGTCTCATCAAATCAAAGCCTCTAGAAGAAATCATAGAAGACTCACCCATACTCTCTTGAAATGTGAAAAACGTTCACAATTAACTTTCCAAACTGCGTCTTCTCTGACAACAAAGCTCTGCTGCCCCTGCTCAGACAGAGCAGCGACCCTTCGGGACACTTGAGTAAGGAGCCAGTAATGAGAACTGCATTAATCGAGTAAAGAAACCAAGAAACTATTCCTTCGTAAGCCAAGGAAGAGAAAGCCAGGAGGCAATAGAAGCTAACCTGACACGGAGGTGGGAACCAGCGCGCCTTCAGTAGGAACCCAGGAAGTGGGAATGGTGAGGAAGGGGTAGACGCAGGAAGGTAGGGGGGTGAACTGGGAAGGTGTAAAGAAAAGCTTCACCGTGCCTACTACATTAAACTCCGTTCCAGATTCTGCCAGAAGGGTTCCCAAGTTTTTGTCTGCTGTTAACAGATACCTGTGAACCGACTGGTGGTGCATGTCCCTTTGACCTTCATCCTGCACCGGCCCAACACGAAGGCTGACAAGTCGCGCAGGCCACTGTTACAGTCCCTCCAGCGATATGTCCATTACACAGACCCCAACCCTGACGAAGAGGCATGCAGTGAGGCAATCTTTTATTATTTCCAGTTTTCTTTAAAAAAAAAAAAATAATAATAAAAAAGGCGGAGAGCACTTAGCTACCCGTTTATGTGTTTGCAGCTGTGGCTGCAAAGCCAAGACGACAGAGCTTTGGCTGAGCCACTGGGAAGATTTCCAATAAGGTAAAACACTTGAAAAAGAAGTTTTAAAAAATTTTACTACAGGTTGCATTTAGAGAGATACAAGTTTAATATTTCTTTACTTGCAACTGCTTGGCTTACCAACCTTACCATTATCTGCGACTTCCAAATGGGGATTACTTCCAGGCGTGATGGCCTGTCTCGGCAGCCACGTCCAGGCTGCTTTCCGAGGCGCCGCAACATCGCTCAATGCTACGTATTACCTGCCCACTCAGGATGCAAACCTGGACACCGCACTACGGCTGAGAGCTGCCTTAATGATAACGAGGCATTATCATCGTTAAGCACTGGTCACTCTGCACAGCAGCTCTGCACTAGCTATCATTTGGAACATCTTTTCTCTAGGCATTAATGCTTTTCTCTATTCTTCCTCAAATAAAACACAGCCCAAAACAACAGTGTTATTTAACTTATCTTTCATTTTGAGTAACTATTCTGATATGACAACATTACCTAAAATAATTCTTTTTATAGTACTGCAATCCAGAGAACTAATGTTAGCAGATGTACATATCGATAATCATGAAACTGTAAATTTACCTGGATGCCTGTCCCTTACCTTATCAAGCAACTTAAATGTTAATGTAGTAAAGCCTCAAGGTCAATGTGCATGCCAGTGCCCTCATCTTGGTTCACAGAGAGGGACCTGAAGCGCAGGCAGGTTAAGTAACATGCCCAAGGTCATAAAAAAAGAAATGGAACATACATGAAGACACAGCATCAGTCTCCCATTTCTTGTGCTGTCATCACAAGAGGCCATTTCTACACAGAAGAATCAAATTTTTAATGTAATTCTAGGGAGTAGTTACTCTTCTGATTCCTTACATAAATTTTAATGGTACAGGCACTTTCTGGAGTCTGTGACTCCAGCTAGATTATTATTAGTCCTGCTTTAGTAAGGAAGCAGCAATATGATTCTTCCCTGACAAGAAATACCAGCATAATTTATTGCATTATTACTCCTCTGAACTGAAAGCAATTAATTACCTCCAGCAGGATGCACAAGTGAAAATTCATCAGAGAAATGTGATGAAAAATGTACACACTGCTTTAAAATAATAGGTGCTTAATGGTTTTTTGTTTGCTAGCTAATCTAGAGCATCTTATAAACGACTAAGGACTGGTTATCAGTTGCAAAACCAGTTTTTCCTCCCTTATATTATTCTATCATCCATAATCTTAGAGGAGAGGAAGAAAACAGTGTCACATTCAGAACAAAAGAAAAATCATAATGTTTTTCCCCATTATAAAATCTGTGGTACATTTGTATGTAGAATATATGATAAAGTATGTACGGATTTATGTTGGCGGCACTTCTCTCTGTTGCATACGATCAAACCCAAACCAACAATTTTGCTGGAAACCTTGGCAAAGTTATCCTGCACTTGCACAACCGAGAACGTTCCTGTGTGGTCTATGGGAAGGAAACGCAAAGCGTGGCTGAAAGAAGAGACAAGATAACCTCACCAACACACACCAGGCTGATTTTCAGAAGGCTAGTATGCCCAGGCGTCTATATATGCACTGCAGACCTTCCCTCAGGTTCCAAGTGCCAGGAAAATAACAAACAAAAGCGCAGTTTATGTTAACGCGTTGGGCGTGGACATTAAAGATAGACACAGAGCTAAATTCATTACATTTATTTCAGCTTTTCAGAATTATTCACATCTGTATGATTCAGTAATTGTTTTTTCTATAAAGTTATTGGAGTAATTTTGCTCTGTATATTCCCGATCAATTCCTCCTCTCAAGGGCACAGTTGAAAAGTGATATTTGAAAACGGTCCCTGATAGATTGCATGGTTAGTCAGCAGCAGAGACAAACAACCTAATCCAGCGCAAATTAGTTCGGCTGCCAGCAATAGTTTTATACAAAGATGTAAATTATGTTGTCAAAATCGGTCGCTTTCTAGCTTGCTGCTCAGCTAACAAGAAACCACTTTGGCTGATAAAGATGAACACTAAGCTTTTCTCGCTTACAAATTTGCAAATCTGCCACTTCAGCATTCTGTTAGCCACAAACAAAACAGGCCCATATAATTGCTTCCTTTTTTCTGCACCGGTATTTCTCTCACTTCCATTTCTCCACACAAAAATACACATAGAAATCATAAATAGAATTTGAAAAGTGTAATGGTCTTGAAAATTTTCTTTAAAAAATGGCAACCGGGGCAGCCACAATCACCTGCCTTTAGCATTTCCAGCAAAATCCTAGCGTGACGCTCCAGCACAAACATCAGCCAGCCACACCAATAGTTCAGGAGACGCTGGATAAACGTGGCATTCGCAGAACTTCCGAACACGGCGTTAATGTCTTGATAAAGGGAGAACGCACGCATCTATTTCGCTGCGAGCTAGCGTGTCTTTGGAACTGCTCTGGCTGACAATGGTCCATCTGTATCTATTACTTTGCATGTTGTTGTTACGAGTAGAAAATATATATGCTATTATTACACCAATCTGCCCACTTTAAATGTAAACTAGATAGATCTAACATTTGTATGAAAATAATCATGCATTATAACTGTAATTATATCCAGTATAAGTCAAATAAATAAATTATAAATTACAATTACCCTTTAAAGTTGCTAGTCACACTATTTGCTTTAAAATTAATTGCAGGTGCTCCTGAATGTTTTATTACAGCCCCAAAGTTGTATATTTCAAAGAACAGTACAGATGATTCCTGTTTATTTGTTAAATTAAAGCTTTGTTGGTAAAATTACAGCTTAATTAATATTATGGGTACTGTATAACGAAATTTACCTTGTGCATAATTTATTTCCACATGCATATCTCAGTACAGACCCATTACAGCTCTAAGGCAGCTAAAATAAAATATTCCTCCTTTGCTGGCATTTTTCTAAATAGCAGTTCACTAAATCAATATTATTCACTTGGTATTTTTAAAAGCAGTGTATCTTAATAATTACACAGCATTAGAGTAGGCAATAATTTCACTTGCTAAGCATATTAAATTTAGCAAACCATCAGTCAAATAGTTTGTTCTTCTTCAGAATTAGTAAGCAGAGAGTGAGAGAGTTTGGAGCCATGTTACTTTGGTATAAATGTCACATATAGTTTAAGGCTGCGTATGTGACTCCCTAAGCAAGCGCGGCGCCATATATCTTTATTAGTTTCACTGGTCAGTGCAGTGACCAGTTGTTTATACTCATTACGCAAGACAAGGTGAACCATTTGGCACAGACCACAATCATGGCGAAAAACATATGACTTTGCAGAAAATAAAAATTGTAGAAAAGGCTGCACACGGTGCTGCGTAACATACTAACAGAATAACGTTATTTATTTATTTTAATGCTGT
>VZTV01028912.1:0-14026 GCA_013400875.1 Anhinga rufa
CATTTTGGCAGCTGACAGGTGAATGCAACGTTGCCAATTCTCATGGCTTTACACTGAACTTAAGAGCATGTGCTGCTTTTTTTTCAGACTCACTGTACCCAGAGTCCTGTGATTATCCAAGTACCTTTTCAGCATTCATTATCTTTTATTTTAACCTTGATGAGTGCAGACTAAGGCTTAAAAATATGGCCATGTGCTTCTGGGAAGGTCAAAGAGCTAACAATTTTAGTGGATTCCACTTAAACTAAAATAAATATCTCATGTTTTTAAGGCTATCTGAATCTCTAGAGGCTTCTTTCCTGGGGCTTGAGAACTTGTAGTTGCCAATACTGTTAGCATCCGAGTTTGGAGAAAAACCCCCAGTCCCTTTGTAAACAATGACATCTTAGTTGACAACAAAACTGACTCTTACATTCCACTCAAAGCCCCCAACAGCAAGGCCCCCAGCTGCTCCACTGCCTGCCAGGCCGATGAATATGTCACTGCCCAAATTGCTTGACATCAGGGATGCTCCAATCTGAAACACATGACACAGGCACAAACCCCAGAAAGTCACCTTGAGGAACTTCTGTATCATCCCAAGCATTTGCCGCCCAGCCCTCTCTTTCCCCAGGGGCTCGTCTCCTTGTAGGTAGGTGCTAATGGAGAATTGGGTTTTCCTTTTAAAGAAAATTAAATTTTCATATCTCCAAGTGGGTGTACCCGCTCTCTTCCACTGCCTCAACTCCAATGCAAAGTTTAATCTCAGAATCAGGGTTCACTTTGTCAGTGGTTCTCCTGAGATACATGCCTGTTATAGGGACTACAGTGGGGTGAGGGAAGTCTGGTGGCAGCCGCAGATACCTCAGTGTCCATGAAACATGATACATTTCTCCATTCCCTTGTTATTGAGCCAGCAACCTGCCTTCTCCAGCCTTGCTGACCCTTGCTCTACCTCTCCAAGTCCTGCAGACAGCCCAGCCTCTTTTAAGCCTTGCACTGAATATGCATGTGGTGGTTTACACAGCCATGGTGGCAGAAGTGCTCTCTTGGAGGTCTTCCTAAGGGAGGAGATTCCTGAACCATAGAACAATGTTGGGGAAAAAATGTTCCATTTTAGTATCTTTCAATTTTTTCCCTCCTAGAGAAAACCATCATGCTAAGATTTTCCATTAAATGTCTCTTGGCCAAGACAGAAGTATAAAGAATATTTAAGAAATAACACAGTTTAGAAAGTTGTATGTGTCTCTGATGGAAGAGGTTGAAAATCTAGCCTAGTGAATCTACGGGCAATTTACATCCAAAGAAAAAAAAAAAGGAAAAAAAATGCACTTCAGTTGAGAAGTGCATTCCATTACCCATGTCTCACTGGAGAGATACATGGTGCTAGAGCTTGGCATTGGCTGAAAGGAATCTTTATTCCTGTGGTATTTTTGTTCCTTTCAAACTTTAACTTATCTTTATATGTACCTTTCACTCCCAGGAAAAGGTGCCTTCAATAGATTTTTTTTTCAGAGTGAATATTCATACTTCAGTGGCTTGAAGTTTATATCCTTTCTATCATTAGTCAATAATCTCAACTTTAAACAGCAAGAGCTCAGAAAGTCCTGGACTTTGAGATTATTTTTTATTCAGTCCCTAAATGCTTTTTTACTGGAAAGAACATTCCTAGATTACCTAATGTTGTCTTGGCTTGGGGACAACAGTATCTTTGGTGAGCTGGGGCCAAAGAGTTTCACTCCCAGCTAGGCAGTCAGCACCCCTTCACTTCCATCAATACGAACATTTTTATTGCTGACTTTAGCAGAGAAGCTGAGAGTTGAAAAAACCTGAAGATGCCTTTTGGCCCAGCAGCTCCACACTGTAGCCCATTAGAAAGCTGCATGGGAAGATTCCTGGTGGATCCTCTTCATCTCAAGGCTACGGTCAAAACGTATATGGACTGGGTCCCCTCACTAGACCTGCCCTCCTTACATCTGGAATTGCTTTCAAACCATGGGAAACAGAGGGATGCATTTCACTCACAGGCCACCAAGTCATGGATCGTCCAGCTAGGAAAGAGCTTCTGGCTGTCCCCCGGCTTGCTCGTATCAATGACTGGAAGAAAAGGGAAAAAACAAAATTGTTTCCTCTATTCACCCACCCTCAAGTTAGATTCAGTGCCCATCCTAGTAATCTTGAAGTATCCCGTCAGCAACCTCTTGCACCACCCCAGTCCTACTCCCTTGGGTGTCACTGCAGTCAGCTGGCTCACCCCACTCAGAGCAGCTCAGACAGGTAGTCCATAGCTGTGATGCAGGCTGAAGGAGGTCCCCTGTGAAAGGTGTCCAATTTTGAGAAATCTAGGAGTCTGGCTGTTCTTAGCCATGTGAAGATATGTGTTTGCACCTCCAGGAAAGGTTGCCCACCTTCTGACGATGCGTTAAGAGGAAGCATTTCCCTCCTCACTGTCCAGCACCCCTAGCAAATGCCTTCAGAGCCAAATAAGGGAGAACACAGCACAGGGGTGAGAATCAGAGGACAATCTTGTATCCCATGGGATGCCATCAAGGACTGCATATGAGCATGACATGCAGGGTCACTCCAGGCTGGCTAGCAATGCCCTGCTGCAGCTCCTGCTGCCTTGCTTCTTCCCACTGCTGTGGATTATGGGCTTCCAGCAGCCACACACTTGTATGGCCACTCAGGCCCATCTAGGAACGGCATGAGAACTGCAGGGATTTCAAGCAATAGGACATCCATAGGCCAGCAAGCTGCTCCAATGTGACTGAGGCTGATTGTACTTGCTGTTTGTAGCAACCAGGAACTTGTACTCAGGCACCATAATAAAATGGTTTGCTGCAAAATGCCTATGCACACAGCAGCACCCAGACTGGTGAGCAGCATTGCCACCAAGCCAGGGGAAGCCTGAAAGCCTGGTCTAAGCATTAGCTCCAAAAATTGTTTTGCGTATCTTTTAAGTACTCCCAGCTTCACCCATTGCTTCTGCCTCTCTTTGTGCAGGTTTCTGGTAGTCCAGCTTTGGAAAGAAGCTGCTTGTACCTATTTAATGACTTGTCCTTGAATGCACCCAGAGGGAATGAGAAAAAAACCACTTCAGCCAAACAGAAGATTGTAGGTCTCTATGAAAAAGGCCTTTGCAAAGCAAGGTGAACAAATAATAAGAAACAATATTTCCAAAACCTTTTAAAGTCCCATTTCAGTCTTCTCCCCCTCAACCCCAGCTTTTCTCTTGCCCCCTGCCTGCCCACACTGCAGTGTGAGACATGGGACGTAGACATTATCCCCAGAACAACCTCCAGGGAATGACCCCTTGGTTGTCCCCATGTGCAGGTAGGGGTAGGGGCTCACAGGAAGATGACTGTCGCCCCACAAACCTGCTCAACAGGGCATGGGATAATGGTGTGTGCAGAGGATGTCCTTTGCAGGCGAACACCTTTGTACCCAGGAGTGGCCCAGGGAGGATCAAAGGCTCTCCACCTCAAGCAGACCTAAACCCAGTCACCTTGGGGACTCACCCATATCCCGATGACAAGGACAAAGGCGAAGTAAAAAACCACAACGATGATGTCTGCCACCCCAAAGATCACTGTCGTATCCTCTGGCAGTGCTGGCAGCTCCATGGTGGTTGGGGTCGGCTGACTAGTGGCTGTGAGCGAACTGCTGATTTTCTCTCTCACACTGGACTTTGGCGCATGTTGGCCTTCATCTCTTCCTTTTTAATAATTGGTGGAGAAAGAGTCAGTGAGGAGCAGAAGCCAGGCAGGACTGTGGCTAACGTTTCCCAGCAGGTCCCAGCAGGAGCTTTGGCTCCATGGTTCATCAGTGAGGGCCTCCCCATAGCTCTGTGGTGTGAGCATCCCTCCCAGATGCTCCTGCACCCTTTTACCAGCAGTCCCCTCTCCTGCCCATTTACCCATTGGTGACAGCCACTGGGATGGCAAATGGGTAAGTGTCACATTGTCTTGTTCCCCCAACCTTCTTTCACATCACTTTCTCTGCAGCATCCTAGAAAGCAAAGTTCCTCCTAAGAGGAGCTGCCATGGAGGGGAGTTGGTCTTTCTTTCTTTCTGGTGCTGCTGATAAGGATATCTATCTGTGCAGTATGGGTGCAGCACCCACCCACCAGCAGGACCAGCAGCAGGCAAGGACACCCATGCCCCTTTCCTCACTAGTCCAGCCATGTGCTGCCTCCTTCCCCATCCTGTGCTGCAGCTCAGGGTTACTCCATGCTGCAGAGAGACCCACAGCCCTGGTGGATGGTCAGCAGACAGGGAGGACATGTTACGCTGTACATGCGCTTTGCAGATAGCACCAGGGGGAAGTTCAGAGAGGAGAGAGCTGAGTTTTCTTGGCAGGCTCTCCAGCATGCACATGGCCAGCAGTGAAGGAGTTAAGCTGCTTGTGTGACAAGGAGAGCCAATGCCAGGTCATCTACATGAGTGGGAAAGCTGCAGTTGCAGCAGGGGCAGCAGCTGTCTTGGGGCATGGGCAGGTAGGAGGGGGCTGTCCCCTACCACAGCAGCAAACTGCGAACCACAGGTCCTCCTCCCCATCCCACCAGCTGCCTGGTGCAGCAGAGTCTTTTCTCAGCTGCATGGGTTGTTTTGCCCTTCTCCACCTTTTAATGTTGGGGCCAGGCAGGACCTGTGCCTCCACCTCCCTCTGCACCAGGGCCCTGCTCAGAGGCACCAGGAGGAGTCCAGGACAGTCCTTGCGGGTGCTTCAGTGATAGTCATAACCCAAGAGCCTGAGACAGGCAGATGGGCACAGACCTTGCTTCTCTGTGTGGTTTCTAATGATGCTAAAAGATATTTGCCTCCCACAGATTTTGGCTCCTGGCACCACTCTAAAAGCCATGGGGGATTGTGGCATCCATTTCCTCCTTAGTTTATAAATACAAACATCTCCAGACCATGGCTGGCCCAGGTCACCCTCTGGAGATATCTCTCCTCTCTCTCCACTGGCTGAGGAAGAGCTACTTTTCTCCTTTCTGCTGAGTGCCCACAGTGCTGTGAATGCCCCTCCAAGACAGTGTCGGTTCCCTGCCTCATTTTCCCCACGCACAGTAGCACCAGGGAGATCACAAGTATGCTGGAGATGTTTCCTGAGTGTTCCTGTGGAGGGAATACTGCTGCAGGAGAAGACAGGGCAGTGGGCTGGGCTAGCAGGCAAAGGCAGGGGCTACGACTGAAGTCCTTGGGAGAGGTTTGGTTTGGGGCTGAGACCCTGGCAGGCTCAGTAGGGCTTACCCTGGGGCCTGTCAGAAAAGGAATCATGAAGGACTCTAGCTGGATGCTAAAAGAAAGAGAAGAACACTTGGGACACACAGAGAGTGGACCTGGCTGAGGTACCGGCCCCCAGGATTCAAGTTCCAACGCAGCTGCAAAGGCTCCATTACTGTTGTCTGCAGCTATCTCATACCTGCTAATGGGGGACAGGACACCTTAGTTGAGGGCACCAGCCTGGTCTAGAGACAAGGTGGGGACCCTCCAGCACAAGCCCAGCTCTCCTTGACACCACCAGCCCTCTGATCAAGGCACTGGGTGTAGGTCACACTGCCCCTCTGCTCCTATGTTGGCACAGCTTTGGGAGGGTCACCCAAGGCTCCTACTGGGTTTGCAGAGCCATTACAGACCTGGCTGTGGGACACAAGCCTTCTCCAGGCAGTCTCCTGGTCCTCAAGGCAGAACCATCTCCTACCTCCCCTACCCTCCACCATCCATGGTCCCTCACCCCATGACATATCAGGTGGGACATTCTAAACTTAGGTGAGCTTTGGTTGTTCTTGTTTTCAAGGGAGGCAACAAAACCTCTCTCATTTTGTTTTATCCCTCTTTCTCCCAGCATTTTCTTTCAAATGCTGGCTACCTGCTTGTTCATCAATTGCACTGCCAAAGCAAGTCCCCCGTCCACCCCTGCTCCCCAGTCTGAGGCTCTCTGGGATTGGCGCCTCCCCATAGTCTCATTATCCACAAGAGACTTTTCAAGGCTGAAATGTTTCAACAAGCTGAAGTACAGTTACCAGAAATGAAATATCTGGAAGCCTAAATCCCCTGGTGTAAACAGGCAGCTCTCCCTGCACAGAGCTGATTTACACTCACCCACACACTTTTCCTTCTTAACACTGCAGCACCCGAAAGTGAAAAGACAGTCATCTAATCTTTAAATGCATTAAATTTCTGCGCAAGAAGCAAACACAGCCAGTATCTCAGTTCTTCCCAAACCAGGAATCCAGCTCCCCATGTGGAGCCCAACACAAGGTACTTGCCCAGTCTGACCCTTCACCCCACTTTCCCAAGGTGCTGTACCAGCAGCAATTAACACTTGCAAACACTTGAAAGCTTGCACCCCTGAAAAGTAAATACATCTAATAAGCCTTTCTCAGCAGCTGTGAGCTATCATGAGTCCATTGGACCCACTAGAATGACGTTGGCTTATGGTGGCAGGACCCTGTCAAGTGTTATTACACTGACTGGATCATCTCAAGCCACAGTGGCCAAACCCATTGCTGGTGCAACTGGCTAGGATTGCAGTGGCTGCACCTCAAACGTGGACAATACCTCAAGTGCATCTGCAGTGGCACCCTTCTTTGCTGCTCGGCAGTCTCATGGCCCTCCTGCCCTCAGTCCCGTTCAGGCAGGAGTTGCTCTGCTCCCCCCTCCTTGGGGCCAGCTGCAGAGCCAGCTCCTTCCTCCTTCCGTGCTCCCCCGGGGGTGTGGCTGCTGTCCCTGCTCACAACCAAAAGGATGACTGCCCACCAGTGTTGCATGACGCCTTGGCTCCCAGCCCTTCAGCAGGGATCCCAGGCAAGAAATGCAGAGGTGGAAAGTTCAGGGCTCTGCTGGGTGGGGCAGCAGGGGCAGTGTTTATTTCCTGCTCCACAGACTCTTAACTCAACATCAGCAGCTATCCACCCCCAGGAAATGTGGCACTCCTTGCCCTGGGAACTGGTAATAAAAATTCAACAGAGCTGACAAACAAGCAAGCAGCCGTTGGAGTGAAAGATATTACTGCAGCATAAGGCCAGCAGGGGCAAGCAGGCAGATCTCTGTTGATTCTGCGGGAGGCATACTTGTTTGCTCCTGATTATTCCAGGGGACCTGCCAAGGCACCTTGGGTAACTGCTATGACAAACCCATCTTCACCAGCAGGCAGAGCACCTCAAAGCCTCTCGGTCATGTAGGCAAAGCTGAATTTTGCTCGCCCAAAGCTAAGGGGCAGGTTGGCTTATGTTATCTGTGTTGGTGGGAACGGTGGCGGTGGTGGGGAGAGGTGAGCTGGTGAGCATGGGGGACAAAGCTGTCGTGGGGTGTCATCTATGGCATGAACAGGCACTGATGGAGGTGTTGGCTGTACTCATGGGGGTAATGGGCACAGAGGGCTGAGCTGAGGAATACAGATGTCCATCCTCTCCACATTCCCCTTCTGAGACATTGATCCTCTACTGCCCAAAAAGCCTTTCCTCCTCCCTCCAGGACTCACTGCCTGGTGCATGCCTGGCTTCATGCAGTCTTTCAGTTCCGTTTTGGGCCCCTCACTACAAGGAAGACACAGAGCTGCTGGAGCATGTGCAGAGAAGGGCAACAAAGCTGGTGAAGGGTCTGGAGAGCAGGTCTGATGAGGAGAGATTGAGGGAACTGGGGGTGTTTAGCCTGGAGAAAAGGAGGCTGAGAGGAGACCTTATTGCTTTCTACAACTACCTGAAAGGAGGGTGCAGTGAGGTGGGTGTTGGTCTCTTCTCCCAAGTTACTAGCGATAAAACGAGAGGAAATGTCTTCAAGCTGTGTCAGGGGAGGTTTAGATTGGATATTAGGAAAAATTTCTTTACCGAAAGAGTGGTCAGGCACTGGAACAGGCTGCCCAGAGAGGTGGTGGAGTCACCATCCCTGGAGGTGTTCAAACAACGTGTAGATGTGGCACTTCAGGGCATGGTTTAGGAGACGTGATAGTGTTGGGTTAACGGTTGGACTTGATGATTCTAGAGGTCTTTTCCAACCTTAATGATTCTATGATTTCTTTTGCCTTTGTGACGGCTGACAGCAGGACTAGAAACTGGGGGCAGAAGACAGCCTCTGGAGCTCAGATAGTGGGGCAGGGGCTACTCATGTGCCTCATCTCCTTGGCCAGAGATGGGTCCGCTGGCACTGAGCCCTGCAGCCATGGCCTCTCCCAGCACTGTCAGGATGCCCAGCAGGTTCAGGGAAGGCTGCAGAGGAGCAGCAGCCCCGTGAAACCATACAGTTTAAGCAGTACCTCTGAGCTGCAACCTGCCTGCTGGAGGCCTCCTGCAGCACCATTAATATGCTCTCCTCTCCTTGCAGCAAAAGTGACAGGATGTTTAGTGTCCTCTTGTGGAATGTGCTCCCTCACTCATGTCACAGCAGCTGAGAATGAGCCCTTCAGGGACTGGAAATTATAAGTGGTGTTTCAAAGCATGCAGCTCAAAAAAAAAAAGTGCTGAAAAGCAAGTGTTTCTGGGGCAAAGGATGTTCGGTTAAGTGACAGGCAATTATTTTCACAAATGTTAACGAAGAAATGGACTTCCTCTTCATTATGAAGCTACTTCACAGTCATCAGCAAATAGCTCCAATGACAATTAGTGAATTTCTAAATGGATTGAGAAATTGGCTTATATACAGATAACAATGCAATGAGGCAAGGCGATAGCCAAGCCTCACTTCTCACCTTACCTCCTGGGGGGATTTTTTCTGTGTGCTGAATGGGTGAGACATCCAGCTAACCATTATTTTCTTCTCAGCCCTTTCTCAGGGGGAATGACTGTTGAATAAAATCCAGCAGTTTAATTTTGGTTTTATATGAATGGGTTTTAAATGTATTTAATGTTTAAAGGCAAGCTATTCAGCTCAGAGACTGCTCTGGAAGAACAGCGCGGTGGGGAGCAGGCACTGCAGCGGGAAGAGGAGCAGACCCTCGGGAAGCTGCAGCAGTGCTACCACAGCTCTTTTCTTCCCTCTGCAGGCCACACTCTGATTTTCAGTCCTGGACTGTCCCATAAACCTGGAGCAAGTCCATCATTTCAAGTCTCCTTGCTTTTTTTTTTTCTTTAACCCTAGGGTGAGTCAGAGTTACCTGTGCTGAAGGCAGTGGTATAAACACCGTGCAGATGAGTCAGGGAAGGTGGTTTCAATGGGAACCTTGGGACCTTGGCAGGCTCCTTTGTGCACCCATCACACCAAGAGGAAATCTCGAAGCCCAGTGCACTGGAGACTACTCCTGTCCACTCCTGGGCAGGGGAGACCCAAGCAGAGGATGCATTTGCTCAGCCTCAGCCGTGAAATGCTGGTGCAGAGGCAGGTGGGCTCACATGGGATGCGCTTTGTTTAGGCTTTCCCCTCAGCAGGGAGCTGTGAGCACTGACCTCTCCCAGCAAGCGGCACTGACCATCGCTTACCCCCTCCTCACTCTACCCCAAAGATCATCTGTAGCTCCTGCCTGAGCATGGTGGACCCATGACCCTGTCATCTGTGTGGAGATTAAGGATAGCCTTGACATACAGGGCAGTTTCCAGTTAGCACATAGTTTTTTCTGCACTTAATTGGGACAGTTGCTGAGAAGAGATGCCTTGGGCTAAGCATGATATTACCAATAAACCAGTCTAGGCTGAAGTGAACATTACTGAGAGAAGAGTCTCATCCCATCTGCCTTTATCCAGATGACTCATCTGCCGACTTGAACAAGGGTTTGCACCTCTCTGTTCAGCTGAGCTGCTGCGACTTCTCTGGTTGCACCTTCCATCCTCATATGCCCTGATGGGAAACTTCAGTGAGTGCTGGAAAACTAAGGTGAGAAGCCACAGGAGGAGTTTCAAGTCACACTTCCATCTGTGGCTGTCTAGAAAAATCATTCTAGGACCAAGTAGACTTAGGCTGGATAAAATATGTCACATTTACTAAGTGACTTTTCTGACTAACAGCCAGACTTTGAAAGATATTAGCAAGGGTAAAACATTAAGTGACAGAACAAGGACACTTTAGATGAAGGATGTTGTTCTCCCTTTAATTTACTCCCCTGTACAGCCTTGCAAAGATCTCAGCAGAGTAAGTGTCCTTATTGATGGATACGCTATCCTTGTTAGGATGGGACAATATACTTATTTACAGCTTTCATCATTGTCACAAAGGCACAAAGCAAACAGATATAACTAATGAAGATTTAGTTATTACATAATGTCTTTGCCAGCTCCATGCAGAAGTCTGGATAAAAGCTCTGGGAATAAATCTTTTTATAAGAACATTTTTAATGACTTTAAGACAGGGAGAGATCTACTTGTAGTTTGTATTAGGACTTTGGGTATTGCTTTTCTGGAAAGACGGTTCATGTTTGGAGTACAATGAAATTATGGTCTAAGAAACACCAAGGAAGAAGTAGAAGACACATAAGCCCTGTGATCTGAGCCATGAATTACTGCATTCATGGGGATGCTGCACAATGAGGCTGTTATGAGCCGTGACCATTAGCTACCACCACCAAGATGAATATTCAATAATAATGAATCAACAAGCAAAAGAGATGGAAGAGTTGCATTAAGAACATGTCCACCTCATTTCATCCTCTCTGGATGACAGCCAGCCAAGGGGGGGAAGGTGAGTCATGCTCCACAGCAAAGCAGGTAAGATAATGCTTCACAGCCCCTGCAAAGGGCATGCTTCATAGGTACTACAGGAACAACCTTTGATGTTCTCCTGCAATCCAATCACAAGGAATTTAGACCAAGACTGGTAAAACTGGACGTGTTGCATCATCACCTGGAAAGCTCCTGTGGGGCAGGGGAGGGGGTGGGCTCATGCCCATCTCTGTTTTCCAGTATGACCTTGCACAACCATTTTACAGATCACACAGTAGGGAAGAAAGCAGTCTCTGCTGAATCATTTTCATATGTGCTCTGTAAAAAAAGCAAAGGCACTCCCTACATACAACTAAAAAGTAACCCAATGAGTTTAAATTTTCCACTCTGTGGTCCATTTCAAAAGAAACAGCTCCATGACAAAATCACCGATATCAACAGTCTGGATGTTTTGCAGCTGCAGATTCAGACAAGTATCAGCAGCTTTGATCCATCTCTGCTTGGTGACTATTGAGAAAATCCTTCATGTCAGGGAAAAAATGGCAAGGAAGAATTAGATCCTTCATTTTAGAGTTAGGAGGCAGGATAAGGACATTCTCCCTTTTGACAGATTAGTCAATGTTTGGAGGTTTGGCAGTTGTTCTCACCAGGAGGTGAAGTCTGGTACGAACCTGCTTGTTTAGAAATATTGAAGTCCGATAGAAGGAATCAAGGAATGGTTTCTTCCCACCTGGCACTTTGTCCCAGAGCTCTGCAGGGCTTTTACTGAAGTTACACGGTCTTCCCCATGACCTTCTGTGCTGCTCCTTTCCCTCCCTCATATGCAGCTCCCTCAGTCAGTGTCTGCTCCCCATGTCTGCATCAGGATCCCAAGGAAAACGTCTCTGCCAGCATGATTTGGCTGCTGACCCTCTCTTGAATACAGTCTTCAAAGTCTGGGGCAGCAGCTCCTCTTGCTCCAATGAGTGGTCTATGAACACACCTAATTTCTTTTCACATCCAGGCTCAATGAAAGACAATTATATTTCATTGTCACTTCCCTGTAGTCACTGTGTTACGAACTCTCATGGAACTGGAAATGTATGTCTTTTGAGTCAAACCCTAGAGCTGCAGGACCCTCTTTTTAGCTTCAGCAAGAGCTTTCTACAAAGCCTGTCAATCCATTTCTAGTTGGAACACTTCAAAGCAACCTGGACAGATAAGATACAACTTTTTTTTTTTTTTTTTTTTGAAAGGAGAATTTTTGAAGATGCAGCATTTCCTTTGACTAGTCGATAAAATAGACCTCAAAAAGCTCTAAGGATGAAGGAGATGTGTATATATATAGGAAGTGAATGCAGTCTTCAGAGTTAGTATCCCTAAGGAAAAGAACCAGCAAGGAAGGCTGAGCCAAAATGGTTACTAAAAAATGAAGTGGTGGAGGGGGGAAGGAGAAAAAAAATCATCAAACTTAATTTGTTTGTTACAGTTTGTGGGGACTGAGGAAACAAAGTCTGAAACTGAAGGAGCTGTCAGGCAGTGATATAGGGTTACACTTCCTCCACAAAGAGCCTGCAGTGTTGGCTTGATTAGGCGAAAGAACTTGGGATTGCTACAGAGAAAGCCGCCTTGCTCCCTGTCAACTTGCAAAAGCTAATCAGCATCCCAAAATGACAGCTCCCTCCAGGGCTGAAATTTCTTAAAAGAAAACTAAAATAAAAATAAAAAGTCTCCTTAGTCCAGTTTCGAACCTAGCTGCACTATAAAAAAAATTAGAATGACATAGAAAGACTATGACATTCTCCAGCAACACCCCCAATGCTAATCTTCCTCGTGATAATAATAATAATAACTTACATGACTCCTATACCTCAGCTGAGCAGCTTGTATCCTGAGGAATACATCAGACTTGATAAACTACTGCCATCAACTTGCACAGTGTGATGAGACTTAGCGTGGGAGGATGCTGCTGCTTCGTCATGCCCTGGAAAAGCTGAGGACAAAACGTGATAAAGAGCCCCACGCAGGGCTGGATTTCCAGGGGAGGGTTTTGAGTACATGGAAAGAGAATCATACAGTTTGGGACACTGGCCAGGACACAAGAAATAATGCCCTTATTCTTGGCCCAAGCGTGAGTGGAGTTTTGTTACTGCCAACTCCGAGCCTTAAAAATTCTTGAGTTGGGGGCCAAAATTGAATGATATTGGCTTAGATACCATGAGGAATTTTTTTTATTTTTTTTAGCAGTGAAGCTATTTTGTTCCTTCTGGTTTCTGTTCCCTGAGGATGCATCTTTATACTTTTCCCCATCACAAGGATTTCTAGCAGTGAGTCTCATATTTGCATGAAATTTGGGATGCTTACTGCAGTCCCATGACTCCAGAAACTAGGACTTTAGGGAAAACAATAAACCTCACCAGTTCCACAGAAGAACTGCCAATGCTGGTGCTCAGCTGATGCCCTGCTCTTACATTCCCCCGCTCTCCTAGCACAGTCTCTGATCTTCCACGTACAGCCTTCCAAGCTGCAGGTCCAAGGGCAGGTCTCCAGGAGAACCTCAAGAACAAAGCTCTTCCGTGAGCAATTAAACTGATGAAACCTGCTTTCCTTTAGATGTACATCCTGGGATAAGAGGCTCTGGTTTCAGAGGAAGGTATGAGGCCTCACACATCCATTCTGGTGGTCAGAGTACACTGCTGTGGTGGATTCTTTCCTGGCTAATGAAGGTTAAAGCTCACATGTTAATTTTTCCTTTGCTGGTGGGACTGATAAGGTCTTTCTCCTGTGCTCCAGAATTTATTTTCATGAACTACACTTGTAAGGACTTCATATATTTAGAACTATTAGTTCTCCACCACGTTTAGTTGGTGTTAATCAATGCATCCACTAGTGACTGAGGACAGGGCTGCTGCTGACAAGGACAAATGCACCCTTGCCACCTCCTCCTTGTGATCACCCCAGGAAATCCCTCTTCCAAATCTGGTGAAATAAATTACTCAGGTGACTTGTGGCAGTATCTGTGGCTTTTCGCCTCCCACCTACAGGAGTCCTGCATGCAGGGAAGGCAGGAACGGCGTCACAGGGCCTGGCGCTGTCTGGGACATTTGCACACCTATCAGCTTTGTACCATAACCCAAAGCAGAAGGGGTGATGTGTTGGGCTGTATGCAGAGGGGACAGATGCCTGCTGGCAGGTCATGCAACGGGCCATGCCTGGCCACTGTGTTACGTGACATACCTGACAAGGTTCAAGATAAGAGGGGCAGCTGCAGCGCGGGGCTGTGGGCAGGGAGAGGGTGTTTCTAGCCCAGTAGAAAGGTGCAAATAGCACTGTGAACCTACTGTTCATACTGTGAGGGACAGTTAGTATTCATGCAAGAGCCCTGGGACCCATCTGACTCATGTCTTCTTTGGCAAACATGCAGCAGAACAGCTCTGAAGTTGCAGAATTCAAATTAAAAAAAAAAAAAAAAAAAAAAAA